>LOND01003921.1:14677-28060 GCA_014220965.1 Paragonimus kellicotti
AATGGTTATCTCACGGGTAGCCTGCCACATATTTTCGAACTAATATTAATTCAGGGGAACAGGCAAGAGAGTTCTTTCTAAAATCCGGTTTGCCTCCCTTAGTGCTAGGTCAAATATGGTGAGTATCGATTGTGTTAACTGTTACCTGCTTTCTCTAGGAGTCTGTCAGATTTGGACGCAGATGGAAAACTGGACAAGAAAGAATTTTCAATCGCTATGTTCTTGATCAAGAAAAAGATAGAAGGCATGCAGTTACCTTCTACCCTCCCTGCCGGATTGAGAGACGATCCTCAACTTGTTCTCACGTCATCTAGTCTGGTTACAAAATCCCCTTCTCCCGCCTCAGGTAATCTTGCGTTCGGGTTTTCCTGTTTCGCTTTTGCACGCTACCCTTCAGCACACGACACTTTACTTATTCCTCGGATGTGTATGTATGCGATTTTATGCCCATTGTTTTGTAGGCTGTAGTCAAAGTCCTCGTGAATTCTTACGTAGTTCAAAAAATGCTTCAACTTGGAACCTTAACGTAACCAACGTTGCTGCTGTTTTGTTAAGGGTAATATGAACTTGGCTGTATAATACTAATCTGAAGTTACTTTCAGTGTATCTTATGCATTATCATCATCAGCATTCTCAGCTTTGAGCCGTATCTGTGGGTATTATGGTTCAGGCTTACTGTCGGTCCTGATAACGGTGTACGGAGTAGCACAGTAATAAATAATTGCAAATACATAGTACAAGAAAATATAAGAAAAGGACGGCGAAAAAAGTGTTTCATGAAAAGGAAGAATTAACAACTTTACGAATGCATGCTCGTCATTGACTGTTACACACTAACATGTCAGGGGGTATTTTCAACCAGCGGTGTCATCGGTCACAAACTCCCAAACCAGACGAACGTCGTCTATCGATCTTGTCTAGCAGGACGGACAAGGCTTTCGTACCCCTTGACCACGTGATCGCCCCTCATCTTACGATTTCCCGCATTCAGCAGCCACACTGAACAACGTGTTATGCAGCAGATGCTCTGTCGGCATACGTAGTACGTGGCCCGACCGGTGAAGATTGTGTTTTCACTACCTCTGTTGTCGGTCTTGACTGTTGTCGGTCTTGAACTTGCGTATCCCCTAAGTGCGCTCCCACGGACTGTCGCGTGGCTCAAACCGTCAATCCATTAAATACAGGCCAACTTACGGAGACGACGGTGGTCAAACACTAAGCGTCTAAATGCGGATGCCACGCTAATGGGACAGGTTATTATGTCCCCAGAGCCAAGTTTAGCACACGTGTGCATTGCAAATCCCGTCTTTAGTCGATAAATGGACGTCAATCCATTAAATACAGGCCAACTTACGGAGACGACGGTGGTCAAACACTAAGCGTCTAAATGCGGAAGCCACGCTAATGGGACAGGTTATTATGTCCCCAGAGCCAAGTTTAGCACACGTGTGCATTGCAAATCCCGTCTTTAGTCGATAAATGGACGTCTTTGCGATGCCGTAAGTGACGAAGATTGACGAATGCACTACGTGCTTTTGCCACCCACATGGGTACCTAGTCAGCAATGTTAGAAGCTTATGAGATGACACTACCCAGGTAGATGTGCCGATCGAAGGCCTTAAACGGTCCGTGTGCATAGCAGAAGTGAGGTCAATACTAAACCCATCTTACGACAGCACTACACTTTGAAAATGCAAGGTGTATCTTATATATTTCCTGGCTTATGGCTTCCATGCCGCTTAAAATATCGTTTTGTTATGACTGCGTGTTCAGCCGAAATGGTAGAATGAATAACGCCACAAAATGCGAATTCGAAAGCACGTAGATCTTAGTGACCCGGATCGACACAAGATGGCAAGAGTAAACGTTACCTCTGGAAAAGCTTCGCACTGAACTTTGTTGTATAGAAGCTCTCTTCGTTCTGTGCCTAGTGCTGCAATGATTTATGTGAGCTAGTCGATGGGTGGCCGCGAGAGTGTGAAATATCGATGTTGTTTTTCCGTGGTTTCTCTGTCCCCCACTTCAAGTAATGCAATAAAGACTAAATTAATGATCCAGTGTTCTGGATTAAGTTTTCGCATATCGTCCATCGGATGATATTGTTGACAGACTGACAAACCCGATTCTGTTCCTATTGGCATTCCTCTTTGCTCAGTCTCTTGATAACTATTACCTTCGGGTTCGTCCGGCTTCTTGCGTGAATGTTGGAGCCGAATGGCAGTATGCCAGTTTGCTTAATTACTCTCGGATGAACTAGCATAGCAAACCCGTCTGTGCACATTTTTGAATTGTCATCCTGTTCATCTACACACCCTCTCATTTGCCCACTTTCCCCATGGAGAGATATCTGAATTAATTGCTGGTCACTCCTGGTTGTTGGATTTGGTGCCATCATATATCGTATAGTTTATTCTTGTTGAGTAATTTTTTGTTTTACCTTCCATCCACTTATTATCTTATTTCCGTTGCTTTACGTGTTATATGTACCGATTGTCTGGTTTTATACGTGGTCAGCATGTTACTCAGAGTGAAAGTACCGGCTTATAAAACCTCCTAATAAGCTGTTTCCAAGACCTATTTCAATCGTTATTTCCGTTTCCTACTTAGTTTCCTTTTTGTTGCATTCTAGGTACGATCAACGTAAACGGGATCTCTAAATCTCCACCATCCGCTCCAGCCGATCGAAGCGCGGCTAATTCCCCTGACTTTCGTAATTGGACTAGCTCTGCCCTATCACGTCCTAAATATCGTCTGCTATTTAATCAACACGATCGGGCCAAACGGGGCTACCTCACCGGAGTGGAGTCGCGAGGAATTTTCCTACAATCAGGGCTTTCCCAACAAATCCTAGCCCATATTTGGTAGGCTATTTCAACGCATTTCTGGTCCAATTTGTTTTTTTTCCCAGGTCTCTTGCTGATCTAGACAAAGATGGGAACTTGGACTGCGAAGAGTTTTGTATTGCATCGTTTCTAATCGAACGAGCACTAGCTGGTGCCCAATTACCGCAAACTTTACCTCCCGAGCTGTTGCCAAGCATGGTGAGTTGGTTTTTCCTCATATAACCAGTATTGTGGATTGTAATTATGTATGGTTTTTCTTACAAGAACCCCTTTTAATTCATTCCCTATTTATGTTTCAGTACTACGTGTAATCTAACGGTAGACATTCTTGGTTTTCCTCTTCTTCATTCAATAAGCTTGAACCATTTTTGTCATGTCACATGTCGATCAAACCCAGTTACTGTAGGAAAACATTTTGAAGTTGTGGAAGGTTGGTTTTTCCCTACAATTTGTTAAATGTCACGAATTTAGGATGAATCCGTCCTACTGTCGCCAGTTAGGTATCTAGCTTTCATGTCGTAATGTGTCTGCTGACATGTGGCATATCGGGTCAACTGTTGGCTGAACTTGGGCAGTGCAATTATGATAACTGGAGCTTGAGCTGACTTTCGCGTGATTGGTAACCACCGTGGTTACAACCGAGCCACCGCGAGCTGTCGTCAGTTTAAGGAAACTATATCCATCCGAGTAACATTAAGTAGTCGTACACTTGGGACATTGTGATCTTCAACACGTATAAAATCAAACGTTCTGTGGATTCATTCGACTTCGTGTATCTGTATTCCTACTCAACTGTACGTTTTCCTTTTGCTTTAATTCGTACCAGACGCTTTAAACACTTGTGCACCAAACTGGTGCTTGAATTCCAACGTCTTATTTGCTCTAGGTACTACCAAATTGTCCAAATCGAACCCGCGATCTGAGTTCTGCGAATCATTGTCTTCACCATTAAACCATCTCTTTCTTTCATATATAAAGGGATGATAAGGCTATCTTAGTGATCGATATTTTTAAGACAAGTTGTTATTTTGTGACTGAGTGTGTACGTACACTAATATGCGTGTATTAAATCTCTTGTTTTTGTTCAGTCGCGGGCTTCCGGTCAGACTTCCTCCTTGAATAATCCTCCAGCGAACGTTCAATCCGATGACGAAAACAAAGCCCCACGTAATTTGACTAGGCCGTATTGAATTTTATTTGTCTGTGTAGCTGTTGCGACCGCAAGTTCTATACGACATGGTGCACTTTCCACGTAAAAAAAACTGGCACTTATCGCAATGGTGTTTGTTTCATCGTTGATCATTTCGCCATCTCAGACTTGTGTGCCTATTAACAATTACACTTTCCAGCCGAATAACTCGCTCCTAGACTTGAGACGTTTTTGTGTCTCTGTACTCACGCTGTTTAAGGAATCAACACTGTTATCGGAATGGTTGCTTGTAATGATACACATGTACCACTCTTCAGTAGGGACTAGCTGTCATGTTCCAATGAGGAGACATTTTTAGCGCTTTGTATGTAATAAACAACAAAAACTGTCATCCACAGTACATTAGTGATTAGAACAGATATCTAGAAACGTTATCAAAAATGGCAATGTGCCGCATTCAATGACATTCTTGTATTCATACAATTTCTAGTTTTTCCGCTTAGTCTTTTTTGATCATTAAAAAAAGTTTTTACCAAAGTCTTCTAGGCTATTCAACTTCACTGTTACGGTGAGCAATGACCCGAAAAACAACATTTTCTGATCAGGCTCATCAGCGTTGTGAGAATCTTGAAAACGCCCAACCCTAGTCTAACAACTAAAAGAGAAGTAAGCGATGGAATGTGATTAACAAAATCCATGTGTATAGACATGCGAACAGGCAACCGGATTGCACAAACTTCCGCAAGAGTACTTCACCTTCTCTACCTCGCTTTTACTGTACAGCTAACTCAGTCAAACAATCATAGTATGCACACCACTAAAACGGACAAACCGATTATTCTGTGGACTTTTGCATCGCTTGGCGAGTTTAGACTTTTGTAACTCAATTACACGTAAGGTTTCGCCGATTCCAATGCATGCTAGCCCCGCTTAAGAATACGCAAATCGCTACCGCCTAACTTGGACTGTTTTATACGAGGTACTGTGGGTTATCTGTCAGACTAATTCCACTTGTGAAATCAACTCTGCTTATTTCTCCGTTCTTTTTTGTTAGCTCTCAGTTTCGAGGATAAGCGTCGTGAAAATTTCCGTCAGGGTCAGGTTGAATTAGACAGAAGGAAACAAGAATTGGCTGAAAAATTACGTCAAGAGGAAGACGCTCGATTAGAAAAAGAGCGACAAGAACGAAAGCGATTTGAGCAGATCTGGTAAGCATCTTTAGTTTGCTTGCTATTCGTTGTATTCTAGATCGGTTCGTTGCAGAAATGTTTTCAAACGTCGCCCTTTTTATGCCATTTAATAATTAATCTAATTCTGTGGATGTTTTAGACGCTCAAAAGAATACGCTGGTTCGTTCACGATATAGTAATGCTCTTGACAGAAATCGGATTCTCTTCTTTGTAATTCCCGATAGTAACGCCACTGTCCCCGTAACTGCTCCCAAGACAAACCAAAAGACGGCTGCAAAAAGTAGCTTTGTTACTCTCCAACAACGTGTACGACAAGGAGAAAATCACAAAGTATGTTTATGGTGCATGGTAACCTACAAACATTCTGGAATCAAAAGATCGAAGAACCGTTACCCAAAAACAATAGTTAAAGGTCACTAAGCCACCAATGAGCATAGCGGAATAAAGGTCGAACAGGTAAAAAATAGCGAAGGTTACCTCTCGACTGTTCACGACATTTCCGCTCATTCTGATTGGATAAAATCGTTTTCTCGAGGAAGGAGGCGGTTTTGGACGAAAAGTAGACTTCCTAACAGTGGGTGGTTCGGAGTTTGTCGTTAAATGCGCCAAGTTTTCTAGACTATATCGTTCAGTTTCAAATTATTTGATGGTGGAGTTGTCAGGACAGAGCTGTAGTGGCGCGCTGCCCCGGTGTCGTTGTGATGACAAGTCATCAGAATTCTATGTACTTGACTGCTGATTAATCTTACTACAGTTTGGACTCTCATGTTCATTTGGTTGTTAAATTCCACAATTTGGTTATGGTATGGAATTAATGTCCTCTGACTGTGTTCGACCCACAAATGCTCCACATCTGAAGTAGCTTTCTCCAAGCTCTTCACCCGTTTCCGTTGAGCAACATTCATTTCATAGGTAAAAGTTTGGGAATTGAGGGTATTTCAAATTGAACACAGTCCACACTCAATTACATTCCGATGAGCCTCTCGGCTAGTCCACTTCAACGAGATTGCACTTTCATGCAGTGTGACGGCCTACGATTTGATCTAGCTTATGAGAACAGCTTCGCAATGCATGTATACAAGTACAATATAAACTTCCGCTACCGGAAAGTCGTGATGATCACACCGACAGTCACTCGTACCAGACAGGCCAATTGATAGGGGTTTGACGAGCCAGTTCCCTGGTCCTTCAGGTTTGGAACTGAAAGAAGGTTGGTACTATTTTCCGGAAAAATTACTGGTCCTAGTACACTGTCATTCACAGGCTACACTGCAGAACAGGCTTTTGAGCCAAATGCTTCTGTTGAGAACCCTAATCGTTCCGAGTATCCTGACGCTATCTCAACTCACATGGTTGACCGCATCCGAAACGGATTAGCCTGTCACAGTGACCGAAGCCAAAGGACGCCTGCGCTTAACCATCACCGCAAGTGGCTTGCGCTGCACCACTTGCGGTTCCACTCACACACACGTATCCGGTGTAAACCCGAAGGAATAAGACCAGTAGGTGTGTGAGTGAGGCCTTTGTGTCCAGCCGGCCAATGCTGGTTAGCCAATTGATATGGCTAGCTCAAAACTGAAACCCTTATCTCTCAAAAAATAAACAGAAACCCCAACGGTGAGATTCAGAATGAGGAGAAAAATATTGGAAACGTACTGCAAGAAGTGGTTCAATATACGAGTACATGTTGGTGCAATCTACAGAGGATATGAGAGGAAAAGCAAAATGCATAGTTGCACTGTAAGGACACAGAAAACATTCATCATACAGTACACCAACAATGCTAAAGAAAAGGAAAGGTAGAAGGCCACAGACATCCAGGTTTCTGAAAATGGGAGCGGGTGAGTTCCAAACGACGGTAGTCGTTGGTTGATGTGAACAAGAAAAAATGGATATAACTGATATAACCTACTTGACCTTAACGTACTCGTTGTCTCTTCGCCGACGGTGCACTATGAGTACGCTGGTGACCTACTAATCCGAGGCGGCCAGCGCATTCACGGCCGCACACATCGCAACGCCATATAGTCATGTCACCACGACCTATGGCACCGATGGTTCCTTTGCGTACCGCGCGCTTCCGTTCTCGGCCGCGTAATAACTGCTCGTTGAACTCGCGGACGCCCGTCCGAATCGTATTCCTCCAGACCGTCCGGTTCAACGCTAAGTCTTCCCAACATCTACAAATCAATTTTACAACGTGAAAGACTTACCTGCACAGCATCCTGGTATCTCCGCTTTTGACCACCAGGATTTCGCTTACCTGATCTCAGTTGTCCATACAGAAGCTGCTTCGGAATACGGTCATCGCCCATCCGACGGACGTGACCCAGCCAACGAAGCTGATTCAGCATCAACATGGCTTCCATCCCGTTCATGTCCGCTCGCCGCAGTACCTCAGTGTTCGGAACCATGTCCGACCACCGAATACCCAAGATGCGTAAGCCAAGATACCATATTCAGAAAGGACGCCCGCGCTGTTGCGGAACCATAGAGGGAGTAGTTTGACCCCAGTCATTTCTAGGGCTCTGGCACCAATTATACTTCGTCGACTCACTGCAGTTTGGGAGGTAAACAGTAGGAAAGAACAGGCGGGTTTCGCCCTGAGGCGCGGGAAGGTATTACAATCACATTTGTACCCTTCTGTGCACAATTCTGGAGCAGCGTCATGATACGCCCAGTCGAAAATTCCTCGTATCCTCGACTATAAAAGCGTGCGTTCGATGCGCGTTGGGATCGATCTACTGTGTTAAGTCGCATTGAACACAGGGGTGTACTGACCAAGTATGTGAACATACTGTCGGCGCTTTATTCCCATACTTCTGCTCAGGTTAGGGTTTACGGTGAACTGTCTGACAGTTTCAGCACAGTGCGGGACATCAGTTCGTCCCCTGCTCACCATTTTTGTTCAAATTTCCGTCACAGAACGGAAATAACTGGAGGACTGTCTGCGGTTACACAAGATGCCGGCGTGGGACCTCCTACATAGAAAGGGGAACTGACTGATGGGGAATTATTGGTGACGACAAGGTTGCTGTTTTGGACAAGTTTCAAGCGGCACAAACAACGTTAAACACTATTTTGTGTTCTGCTAAGTACTTCGGAATGTGTTCTGCAGCCTCAAAATGCAAATTACCTCTGCAAGATTGCTGTGATTACGTCGATTTATCGTAATATAATGAAGCCATGGAGGTTATTGACTGGTTTGTTTACCTGGAAAGCTGCATCAGTGGTGGCCACGAGGTGTTGGAACGAAACAGAAGTCGCGTATGCTTGTAAGGCTAGGGCGGTGTTGCTCTTAATTTTGAGGCAACCTATGGCACGGAACGATATATCTCTCTTGAAAGCAGTGAGGACTGTATTAGCTTTACGTGCTGCGAAACTACTTGGGCCGGCTCAGGGTAAAGTCGACGAAGTCCATCATGTAGTGGTGAACGAGCGTGACAGGTTCCAGGTTATAGTTGACCCCGATGTCTGCGTTCAACTCGCTGTATCGGGATGCTAACCCAGCAATGTGAAGCACGAGCAGGGTTAGGAATGCAGGATGTTTGTGGCTGGCTATCGCGAAAGACAAGTTCTTTTGTTGCAGTCAGCTACATTCTGGCACCGATCGGTACATTTATAAATGGTAACGGCGCTGATAGGATGTAACATGTCAGGAGGCCGAGTGCACTGCGGCAACGCCTGTTTCCGACTGCACTGCAGCCGACTGGGCATGGCAAGGATGTAGGGCGGAGATCTGATCCTGGCGTACAAAGATGACTCTTTCCGAAGAGGTTGGTGCATGTGATACTTAGAGTTACGTCTGCCGGCCTGAGGCTTCTGGCGCGACACTCACAAAGTCGGTGGCTGAGAGGTGTTAAATGAACTAGCGGTTAATCGGACTCAGTGGCATGAATGTTGTCGTTGTTTCGCCGAGTTGTCTGTGAAGTGAGTGCACTTAATGATGTGGGGCAGTGTAAGCCTTGAGGAACCTGTCTTGCTGATGACGCCCTACTTTCACTTTCGGCTCGGTAGTATTGTTGCAGCGTGTGTAGGGCGCCTGGATGTTGTTATTGTTTGAAATAACACGTAAGTTATTTTTAGGTGGTTATTCTCCTGTCCAGGCCTCCCTTCTTTCTTTCTTCTTATACTAATGCACACCCACTAATGCATGTGACATTCCGATTCATTTTTCGGCGCTACTACGCCGTTTGTATATCAGTTGTGGTGGGATGTATTCGGAAGAAAGCGTTCTCTTATCGGAATTCTGAACGGAAAATTTCGCGACTGGATGGAGTCATTCGAGGGATTACTCTTAAGGGAGTAGTAATAGAAGTAGTTTATCCCAGGCCCGTGGAAACTTTCGCCTAGGACGGAGTGGAAAAAACCCATTTAAAAGAGATTTGAAAAGACAAAACCGTGAAGAAATGTTAAGGTCTGTTCGACCCAGAAAGCATTATATTCTATTTTCAAGATAGAGTGGCAACAAAACACGAAACCAGGTCGTGTTTCGGCGCATTTTTTGCTATCAAGACACACCTTCGTTCATGACACCATAGCACGTGAAAATAATTATTGTACTTACACGAAACTAAACAGTAGCGAGAAAACAGAGAGCTAAACGCGAATCGGGATTCTGTAAGAAACATAAAAGAGTATAAACTAGAAGGAATGCAACCAGTATATGTACATCAGGATGTGTTGAACGGTTTTGAAGTGACAAACGGTGAATGATCAAATCACGCTGGTGAAACGCAAAGTCACAAACGGCACTGATGCTTAGAAGAAACCGTTGAGGAAAGAATTGAGGGGTGTAACAGCAGACAAAGTGAAGCATAGTGCACGAAGCAGATCACGAACGCACTCTAGAAAACGAATAAAACGGACGACCAGCGATGTAACTTAACAGAGACGATTCGGACGACCAAGCCAACAGTAAACTCCACCCGATTGCCTGAAGATGAGCGTCAAATCTGCGTTAAAATGCAGTTGCTGATGATGCTGTCATGATGGACTTTGCAAGTGTTCCAGATTGAAAATACCCTAACACTGATTGAGGGGGAATCCTGTATACCGATAGTATCACCTCTGAAATGTCTACTTACCTTTCTCTACCACAGTTCACAAGTCATTTAAGATTGGAAACAGATCGGTTGATTCGTTTTTAGTCCTGTTTCGTGTCGGACCGACTGAGCTGAGTGCATGCCGTGTAATCACTACGGTGGTCAAGTGGAGCAAAAGGGTGATGACTCACATCGGTCAGCCACCGAAACTGTGCAGAGATGTTCGTTTTCAACTAGCCCGTGATAAAACGTTGTAAAAAATGAACCGGTTGGAGAACACATAGGATTTAGTGAGAATTTAACAACATACAGCAGGAAAGGGTGAACTGCACGAATACTCATTTCGACTTAAGCAGCATGCATGATGCGACATATAGATAAGACGGTGAACGGGGTGTCGTTGCTGTCCACTGAACTCTCTTAATAAAATGAATGTGCATTTAAGCTTGAACACAACCCACACTAAGTCTCAGTCCTTGCATTCAGACAAACAATTAAACCGGCCCACTCCGAAAGGAAGCCCTAAACTCGAACTTCGCTCTTATTAGGATGAAGACAGCTGCCTCAACCCAACTGACGAGACCCGATCAAGGAATTATCAATTAGACAGAACAGAGCGATTCCGTTTATTTGCTTTTCAAAATGATTGGGCAAGCTGAACACTATACACTCCGGGTTGTGGATTGAGCGTTTGCATACGATTACTCGCTCATGATTATAATGAGGTTACTGGCGTTGTGGGTGACACGATAGCTCACACGCAGGATGGCTGTAGTGCCAATTCCACTCCGGATTAGGGTGTACACTTGTGATGAGCTCTAATCAGTCCGGTCACCATCATAGACAGCAATACATCAGTGGTTCTCACCTATGCTTAACCACTATACAACCAGCAAGAAAAAATACAGAACCTGGCCAGGAAGAAAACACAGAAGTGGAGGGAACTAACTACTAAAAATAGCTACGTCTATATTCAAACATTCAACATCAAGGTGCCTACACCTTGCAAACAAACAACCGAGCTGTAAGTGAAAGTAAGGCGTCATCAGCAAGACAGCTTCCTTACGGCTTTCACTGCCCCGCGTCATTAAGTGCACTCACTTCACAGACAACTCGGCCAAACAACGACAGTGAGCTCGATTAGCCGCCATCCACCTAATAACTCCAGCCACCAACCCTTTCGTGAACGATTCCATTTGTCTACGCCAGGTCATCATCTGTTCACCTCACACCTTGCGCCAGTCGGCCGCAGCGTCGGCAGTGTCGGTGTGGCAAACGACTAACTAGGCATCCTTAATACATGACCAAAACATCTTAAACCTGTGTAAACGTAACATTTGAACAAAAGAACTCGCTTGGCAGCGTAAGCCCGCTTCCCGATGACATCATCGGATGTGGGAGATCGAACGCAGACATCAACAGTCAACCAGCTGAGGATGGTTCACGTCTTCCACCCTCAGTGACCATGTTGCGCTGTCGTAAAGTAATACAATATCATCTTATATACGCGACCTTTAAGCCTCAGGCAGATACCTCTGTGTCACCAGGTGTCTTAGATTAGTGAATAGCACTTTAACCTTACAGATGCGTGCTTCTATCTCGAACATTCGATAACTCATTCTCTCCTCTGGTTGGTCCGTCGAGTGGCCTATGCCAAAGGCTGCTTGAAACCTACAAATATGGTTGCTGTAAACCACTATTTTGCCTTCGAAGCTGAGCAGTAAATAAAGCTGGTATGAAGGCCGTATATTTCTTACTTGTTTGGGGGGGTTCTAAGTTGCGAGAGTTGGGTTCCGATACTTGCGCTCTGATTTTCGTGCAGTTTTGCGATATCGTTGCGTTCGTTCGTGATAGAGATACTGCTCGTGGTCTTTGCGTTTGTTCTTGTCTTTTCTCTATCAGGGGGGTCGTAACATTAGCAAAGAGCAAAACGGATTCTAGCATTGTCTGTGCTGCTTGGAAATTGTCAAACAACTATATCGTCAGCATAATCAAGATCAGTCAGTCTCCCGTCAGGTAGGAGGTCCACGCCGGCATCTTGTGAGTGCCGCAGACAGTCCTCCATTATTTCGTCTATGACGAAATTAAACAAAAGTGGTGAGAAGTGAACAGCCTTGACGTACGCCGCTCCTGGTGCTGAAACTGTCAGACAGTTCATCGTGAACCCTAACCTGAGCAGAAGTATGGGAATAAAGCGCCGACAGTATGTTCACATACGTGATCACCATCGAGTGACCTCATCACAGAGGGGTGTTCTCCATCGTCTACGCCAGTTGAAACAAATGAATCAAAGCACCTACTAACGCATACTCACATTTGAAAAGTACTGGCACGAGATCGTACGAGCCAGCAGCGGTGTTACGTCTGAGAGGCGAAATACAATCGCACACCTCAGTTTTAGTGGGTAGTTCTAAACCTACCTACCAGGTTACTACATTACGAGTTTGTGGAGGTAACACCACAGAAGTAGGAGACCAGCTAAGTTCACACTCAGTGTTAAGGCCAGTGATCTAAACCTCTGGACCTATTATGGATGATCGTATCATCTGCCTCATTGATAGCTTTACTGGAAGATAGTGCGGATAAGCTTAAACAGTCTGTTAGTGTTCCCTGACACAAAAACGGTTTCTGTTTCCTTTACTGTTTCCATTAGCCAATTCTCACGATCGACAATCAGGGTACGCCTCAGCTTCCTACGAATATCCCTCCAATATTTCCCACCGCGTATAAAAATGACGCGCACGATGTCTAAGGCTAGCACTGGCTAAACATAGTTTATGACCAACGCACAGCTGCAACAGTCACCCACCATTATCCAAGCAATTTGATGCCAACCCAAACTTTTTACCCAAACGATAATTGGTCTCACCGACGTAGCCGATCTGGGCATTCACATCTCTGGTCAGAATGACCATCAGGACCATCTGCCGATCGAAGGAGAGCAGCGAGATTCGAGTTTAAGACGTTCTTGATACCGACACAGCCAATCGGAGCATGAATAGATACAATGAAAAGACTTCTGAAGATTTTGCGTCTGGAGTCAGTTTCAACAGAACCTACCAAACGAACGGCAATAAGTCTAATGCTCACAGGAATCCACTACACTAATGCGGCCGTGGCTGTCCTGCTGAGGATTATCCCTATCCTAACCTGTT
>LOND01003922.1:6859-20265 GCA_014220965.1 Paragonimus kellicotti
TTTGGTCATTGAATTTTTTTTAGCTGTTTGATTGGGTCGGATTCTTTTTGTTTATATTTCGAACCGGATTCTCGGAAAGCACAAAACTGGCATTACTTATAAGGTTCTGCCCAGATAAGCATTTCGAGCAGCAGGTCAAATTGACCTGAAAGGAACAATTCCGGAACTGTACTAACACAACCTCATCCGCGTAACATTTTGCGGCTTATGAGAGTCATGTAGGTGATCGTGACTTACAGTGTGTTATCCTGTACGGTGAAAAACTTGCAGTGTTCTTCAGAAGTTCAAGCAAATTTTAATACATCTATTGCTCGAAACAGTAATCTGACATCAGACATCAATGCCTTGCTTACGGCGCCATCGAGCTGAGTTATTCCATAAATGGCAAGCAGGCCAATCACTCGAGTATTGTCTTCGGTTGCTGTTTCCCATGAGATCTCTTTATTCTTTGTCCCGCAGATAGGCTATTGGGTTCCGTATGCCAGTGGACACTGGACAATATCAGCAGGAACATGGTTTGCGCTCACAAACAGTCTCCATCCTCATTCCTCTTCTTATCATCAAGAATGACAATTCATCAATGATTCGCTTTCATGCGTAAATGCCATAACATCAGAAAGAAAAGAGCAAACCCTAGCTGGCAACAAAAGAAGAAAGGAGACCAAATCGCAAGAAAAACAGTCTACATTCAAACAGTCAACATCAAGGCGTCCTACACCTTGCAAACAAACAACCGAGCTGTAGATGAAAGTAAGGCGTCATCAGCAAGACAGCTTCCTTACGGCTTTCACTGCCCCGTGTCATTAAGTGAACCAATCCACAATCAACTCGACCAAACAATGTCGACATTCACACAGCTGCATCCGATTAAACACTAGCTCACCACAATCCAAGAAGTGAATTCCATTTGTAGTGACCAATCTCTTGATGGCCAACCTCGTTCCTTCAAACCAAGACTTCGTCTGTTCATCTGGCAAGATTTGTTTGCTATGACTGAGAAGTAGTTGACATCCTACATGCATGGCCTAACCACTCATGTCTGTACATACTCAGTGACTGAACAAAGGAACCCGCTCGATACTTACCATTAAATACGCGCTTCCCAACTTGTTTCTCGCTTACCCGTTGCTATCACCTGATGCAGGCGATCGAACGCAGACATCTGTGGTCAAATCACTGAAGACAGTCCACGTGTTCTGTCCTGATCGTTTAGAGTTCGTGGGGATGGAGTAGCACGGACATTACAATCGCCTCAAGTACGCGACCGTTAACTTCTCATGAGATGCATCTTTATCGTCACAGGTGTTCCATATTGGCGAACGCCGCCTTAGCCGTGGATCTTCCATTGTAATTGGTGTAGTTCCGCCACTGTTGACGCAACCTTTGATGCATAAGCGGCGGTCGACAATTTCCACCACAGCTCCATCCACTAAGTAGTACGCGTTTTCACAACATTCCTACGGAAACAGTACACTTTGAGCCTTTAGTGAACCTTCCAAAACACTTGACACAGTGCGAAATAACGCTTAACGTTGTCTGCTCTGCTTGAAAATCGGTAACCAGCAACACCTCATCGTCGGCATAATTGAGACTAGTCAGTCTTTGTTACATAGAAGATTCAAGCAGGTGTTTTGTGAGTGTCGCAGAGAGTCGTCTACTGTTTCGTCCGTGACAAAATCAAACATAAAATGCTGAAACTGACAGCCTTGTCTTACGTCGCTCTTGGTACCAAAGCTGCCAAACAGTTCGCTGTGGAACTTGAATTGAAGCGACCGAATAAAGTCTTGGCTATAATGTCACATACTTGTGCAACACACCTCCGCTTCCAAGCGACTTGATAAGCGTAAGTTGATCGACTGAGTCAAACACACCTTTATAGTCGGTATAAACAAAAACTGTCGATCGGCCGTACCTAAGACATTCCTCCGGATTTTGGTGAAAGTAACCGTTTAATCAGTATATCCCCGCCCAGGGCGCAACCCTGCCCGTTTTTCCCTAATGTCCATCTTCCGAGCTGCAGCGAACCGACGAAATATGATGGATATCGGAACTTTAGTTACAGTTGGGATGATGCTAACTCATTTATCGTTATCCCGAAAGTCCTTGATTCCTTTCTTTAATATAGGAACAGGCGGCGAGTGATCCCAACATGAATGGACGTTCTCAGTCATTTACCCTAGTTGAAAAAACGGAATAAAAGCATTCAACAGTGCCTCATCTCTTTGTTCGAAATTTACTGTTACGAGGTAATCTGGGTCAGCAGCCCTATTACGTTTGATAGCTTAAATGCAATAGCGACTGGGGTAATCAATGACACTTTCTTTCGGTAATACAGTAGAAGAAGGAAGTCAGCAAAATTGTTCTGCACAACGATACAACTTTGCAGACTTATGGGTATATGCCATCTGCTTTACTGATGGTTACATCGAGAACTGGACGCTCTGGGTCAACGGTACGAATAAGGTTGAACAGGTTGTCGGCATTTCTTAGGACAAAAGTGATTTCCGTTTCATTTGTTTTCTTAGCTAATCATGCATGACGGTCGATGATTTGGCTAACCCGCGTTTATCACAACTATCCTTACTTAACGTGTTATATGAAGTACTACGGGATAGCAGTTAGCTTTGGTACACCGGGAGTGGCCAAAGGCCTGCCATTATTCATGCATAAGATCAGTATTGCTACTAATTGTTCAAAATAATGTCTCTGTCCGCGGAAGTATTCAATTTGAACAGGAGGAAATTTTTTTGAAAGTATATTTTAGGTGACAAAGATTCGTTCTCGTAATACCGCCAGATTTTTCGGATTGATGGTGTTTACCTTTGACTTCAGGTACTTGCTGTGAAAAACATCTAATGGACTTTGCTTTGGCTAACTGGACACCCATTCCATCACTGTTCGAATCGGCCACTCAGACGATTTCTAACAGAATGTGCGATGGCGTTTCGTCCAGCTGGAACCAGATATATGAAAGCATACAAACCGGTATTCACTACAAGATCATGGCTGGATGATCAGTTAGCCTAGCAGGATAAGTTCACCTGAAAAGAGTCATTCCGAATCTGCAACAACACAACCTAATCTGGGACAGTGGTTGAAAAAAATAGTTCTTATATGACGACATTCAGGAATGCCAGCCCCAGCATTGGATAATTCTCAGCTTGAAAATCAGCAAGTAACTTTGAATCGTCAACGGTTCAATAGTTATACTTCGAAGGTGGTCGATTATGATGTAAAAAATTTAGGTCGCCACCGAATAACTTGTTATGGACGTCAGTAACCTAAAGAAAAGTTGAACAAACGTGAGACGTTTTCCAATATTTTTTCGTCGAAGTTGTTAGAGCAGTCTAACTTAACAAGTTCTAGCTTTGAGCTTTTCAGCATCCAGTCTGCAAAGGAATGGGGATCACGTGACACTAGCCACCGAATCATACTCCCTACTCTTGCGACTCTACTACGGTAAGTATGCTACACTTCTTAATATTTATGTCCCAACAGTGTATGACACTGACGATGTAAAGGGTCAGCCATATGCTCAGGTATTCATCACAATTATCCTGAAGTGGGTGAGTATCCAACTGATGCTTATGATCGATTTCAACACGCGGGTTAGACGTGACTCAACGACCCCGCCTGGGTTTTCTTGGCTCCTATCGCATTGGTGTATTCAGTGAGAGTGGTGACTGGCTGTTTCACTTGAGCTAACTATCACAACCACTCGTTTCCAGTTGAATGTGAACACAACGTGGACTCACCCACGAAGCCGTCACCATCATGTGCATGATCATACGTTAGTACAACAGCACGAAATCCATGGTAGCATGCTCAGTTGTAGACTCGCACGTTTCCATATCGGGAGATCTGTTATACTACTGTGATGATTGCGATTTCCAGCACAGGGTGAATTATGCCACAGCCGAAGGAACCAGACATCATTCAATGGCCTATGCAAGTTCTTATAATACAATCGATAATCAAGGTCAACCGGCTAAATGTAGTAGCCGGAAGATGTGATGAGAAAGATGGATAACGGACCAAATAACCAAACACAGTAAGTGAACTTCACTGAAAGTAACCAGTTAGACATATTTTAGCGGAAAGGCGTCCAATAAGAGTTTAGGAAGATTACAACCTGACCAACAAAGTGCACAAAACGTGACATATCTTGAGTATTTAGGTCAGGAGTTAGCGATGTGCCTTAGCCCTATTGTCTGATTGCGTGATCTATCCGATAGAGGTCACAAGGACAGTAACAAGCTGTGATAACGGACAGGTCTCTATTGCTGCGACGCTTGGCATGATATTAGCTCAGTCAGTAGCGTCTAACTTGTAGGTGCAACTCGAGTCTTCCGCCTGCCCACCTGAAACAACGGCGATCAGATATATCCGGTCGTATGTGATTGACTCGCTAAGGTTGTTGGTTTTTTTTTCAAACAATGAATTACTCAGATACCAAGAAAAACCAAAGTCTATTTAAACAAATCCTGGTATCGCAGCTTATGACCACCAGGATTTTGTCTATCTGGTTTCCGTTGTCCCTACACCATTTGAGGTGGATTCCGTTGGTCATTCATCCTACGGATAAGTTCCAGCCAACGAAGTGGTTTGAGTATTGTCATGGTTTCAAACCTACCTCTCTATGTTAAGCAGATTGTCCCAATGGTAGAAACGATGCCCGTCCACCAATTATCAAAGCTGTGCCTCATATAGATAAATGAATTGAGAATAACACAACGTTACAAGCAAGTTGTAATACTCTAATACGATTCAACCACCTCGGGTGGCCTTCCTCAGGAGTGTTGTAATCGAAATCACATTAACGAAGGAACAGAGGTCACGTGAGATTTGCCGTGGTTAGGTCAATCTGCGCTGCATCTAAATTGGACGGAGTCGATTCAAATATTGCACATTCAGATGATACGTTTCCAAGTTTGACAGGTGTACAGAAGCGGTGAACAAGTAGTTTGTTTTGATTAATGGACTGCGGTTCCTTCAGAAATATCTTTCGGGACTTCTGAAAGCAGCCTTATCATTAACCACCCAGGCTCGTAACTCACGATCCATGAACAGATCTATCGATAGATTGCTACCCAAGTGGCAGAATTCTACTCAGCTATCCGCAACATCTGCTCTGTTACGCATTTCAAGTTTAAGAATAGAACCCCCATCCAGAGAACTCTGAAGGAAAAAAATACCTTATTCGTGTTGATAATCAAACCAAACTTTGAGGCTATTCACCACAGTTCTTCACTTTGCGCTAATACTTTACTGTGATCTGCAAACAAGCATGTGAATGGCTGAGCTACTTAGTCTCACGGCTGGCAAAATCAAGCGCCTTGGTGAACTCCACAAGGAAAACATGTATCGAAAGGTTGTGTTCACAGCCGTTTGCTTGGATATGGCTAATGGCAAACCCGGTATCAATCATACTGCTACTGACCCGAAATTAGCCCTACTCCTCATAAATATTCGTTCTTTTGCTGTCGTCATCAAGTCAGTTGAGCAGAAGTCTTGCGACTGCTATGCTACTACAGATCAGTAGAATGATGTATGGATGACTGTCTGAGTTCTGATTGCTCTTCCTCTCTTCAAATGCAGGTATAAGGAGAGCGAATTTTAATCCGTGCTGGATGTTTTCCTATTCCCAGATGGAGTAGGCTCACTGAAGCAAAGCACATCCCATAACTAGGCCACCGTGATTCAAAAGTTCTTCTGACAGTTTATCTTTACCTGAAGCCTCTTTGTTTCACAGTTGCCCAGTGGCCCCTCGAACCACTTCTAGGTCCGAGACGACAGCTTCTTCGTCAGCTTGTATCGACAGGTTACTCGCACTGGTTCAGCAAATGGTAACAGGTAGATTCAATAAGCTGCCAAAATGTTTTTGCATGAATATCATGATGGCCTTTCGGTTACATGCATCAGGTGCCAGGAATATCGTTTATTGATACTTTGGCAGAACGGATGGATGGACCAGAAACAAAATTAAGTGAGACAAATACTTCTTTGTGCCGCCGGCTTTCAACGTAGCCCTACCTCAGTTCACGAGGCTTCCTAAACCAATCTTCGAAGCCATTGGATGAGTCAGTATCGAACACTAAGGAGTGTTGTCATTGAGCTTATTGTCAGGGTCCACAATGGACAATATCAGACTCGAGGTGGCTGATTACTTGTTGTCAAACCAGTTCGGAAGTTTTTGGTACTGGTTACTTACTGTTTCAATGGTTGTTGACGCGACCTTCTCCTTGAGAACTTGCCACAAGTTGTCAGGGGTAGCCGGTGCAGGAGCGCCTTCAAATAGAACGACGAGTAAATGTTGGAAAATGGTAATTATTCTCGAGTCCTCCGGTTGACTAACATCACGTTTTCTTCGCTACCCGATTGCTGTACAGAAACCGGGCTTGCAGACGTGAATAAACAGCTTGGTTTCGACTGATCTACGATCTGCGATGCAGTGAGCCCCGTGGATCAATCGTTTGACACGTGCCTACGGAGCCTAATAAATGCAGATCAACCCACAGAAAAGGAACTCGGACACTCCATAACAAGACAACTCAGTTTTTACCAAGATTTTCCCCCTTCAAGCCAAACACGCTCATAGATGAGTCAGAATGATGGTACACAATAGGCACTTTGTGACGAAAGATGGACAAATTGACGGCCAGTGTTGACATTGCACAGATCAGAGTTTGTCACAGTGAATTCGAAGGCAACAGACATAGCTAGTATCGGCTGCGCTTGTCTAGTAGATCTGGAACCGACAATACAATTGAACGACTGTTGCTTCCAGTTTGTTGCACTAATATATATATATATATATATATATATATATATATATATCGATGAAAGCCAGGGTTATCATACAATTTTGTTTCTACGCGCACATGAAACACTGTTAACCTTGAAAACGTTTAATCTCATGCAAATTCGAAGAAAGAGGTATATCCGACTCACCTGTTGTAACTCAGCGGCGGGAAACTGCAATTGGTTCGAACTGTCGGAGATGAAATGAAAACGTGAGAACGTGAAGGGATTGAAGTAAACGCATCGATTACATGAACGGATAATAACGAATTACTCTTTCAAATGACTTCAAACTGAGGATCTATAGAAACTGCAAGCATCAAGAAGTACCGTTACAATAAATGACACAAGACTGCAACACCTCATCACACAGGACCGAGATCACATTTGTAAATCTCTATGTCATCATTGTGTCTAAGAATTTAGTCGTTGCCATAAATTTGCAGCTTGTTTTCCGGATTTTCGGTCGTGAGTAGCGGCGGTTTATTATCCTGTTAGCACTCAAATGAAGCGGTCAGGCTCTTTACTATTTTGAACGACTTGAGTAGCTCCAGATCCCTTTTGAGCTACCACTGGTATTTGCAAACAACTGTGCTCTGTTTGAGTTCTGGAGAAACCATAAAGTTAACTATGAGAAAAGTTACCCACTACTAATCATCACTGCTAAATGTGAATCAGTACAATTCACTTGCTGTGCTCCTCAGACACACTCGTAAGATGACCGAGCGGACGTTTATGTTCAATTTTATCGTGGGTAGTAGATATCACTCAATTGATGTTTCTGTCATTCATCAGCAAAGCAAAGCCAGTCATCATTCTGATCACTTCTCGTAACTTTCGTGAACCCAGGTATAACCGTGTTGATAACTCTATAGGATGAATTTAATCAGTGGCATGGCATAGCGTGATATACTTATTTGGTGGGTCGACAGCCTCAGTAACAGACTTTCAACACATCATTGAAAATAAGCCGATCCCTCAAATAGATTAGCAGTTCATTTATGTGCTCAGAGGACCAAATCTACTGAAGCTTGCTGAAGTGTTGCTAATCAGGCCGAACCTCTGTAGTAAAAGACGACTTAGTGTGACATATAGATGTTAGTGATCTCATTCACATGATTCACAAGTGAAAGTTTTTGAATAGTTTACAATATTCTTACAATACACACGTCCATGTATTCATTAAGTGTATGGTTAAAGAAAGTGAGTTGAATAATTTTGTTCTTTAATTTGTATACCCTATTTACTACACTGAACTGACGATAAGCCTTTAACGTACATCGACCACCAGATTGATCAGGCGGCAAGTTAGGTTTAAAAACAAACCAAGAAAAATTCCTCGTTCTCATCTGAACATCTTATCCAACTCCATTACCGTTAACCCGGTTGGGTGCTTTCTCACCTAGAGTACTATATTCACGGTGTTATTCTATCGAACAGAAAAGTACAACATCCTGAAGACCATTCAACTTAAAGCTGGGTTACGAACAGAAACAGAGATGTGACGCAATTAACCGTAGATATCGGCCGCTTTCGTTCATTCACTCATATATTGATTTGCTGAACGCGTCTGTCGTCCGAACCACTACACCATATATGCACAGTTGGAGGCCGAGTTTAAACATGGTTTACACAACTGTTTTAAGTGCGCATGATGCTAAAGTCAGCATTATCTAATACAACAAATAGAAACATATACAGGGGACTAACCGTTCACAGGCAAAATGAAGGAGGTGCGTTTGTAATTGTGCGATCTGTTACACAGAGTTACAGGATCTCGGTGATCGTCGATCATAAGTTTTTGTTGTTTTTAAAATCGTTTGAGGTATGATTATATACGAAAGTCTGTTATAAAACACAAAAAAATCCGTTGAGAGAGTAAGATACGTTAATACATTATGAATAGGAACTTGTCTGTGGACGGATCCGAAGATATAAAGTCAGCAGTCTTTTAGAAGAACACGGATTTGCATTCAGCGTATGAATCCGTTGGTATCAATATATATAGACTGTTCAAAACCAACACGGCTGTTCTATAGAATTATACTTCCGAGCTCTCCTGATGCGAACTTCTGGAAAGCTTATGTTTTATTCTAAGTGACAAATTTGGATGAAACTGAAGTAAAAACTAAGCTTATGGACAACAAAGTGCTCTCTTGTTGATGCAAGTATATTATGACTGTGGTCACTGTAGCTCAGAACAGTGAAATCTGAGAAACTTTACTTACTCTGTGGCATTCTCCGGCTTACAACGTATTTTCAGTCCTTCACTCTTATCCGGTATCTCAAGCGATTGGCACTTTCGAAGAGTATTGATGACCCATGTTTGTTTCAGACCTGACGTCGACCGTCTCATCGACAGGGATCGAGTTTGTTACCGGCTCCACATTAGATGAGTCCCCATCTGGTTGACCCCTGATTTGTCAGTCCCCAGCGTATATTCTTTCATCTTGTTAAAAGTATTGATAAATTAAGGAAGAATGAGGAGTCGTTATTACACATTATTGAATTTGTTTCACAAACTTTGTTGTTATGTGTCACCAGTAGCTACTTGTATGGTAGATCATTAGATCAAATTTCTCCACAATTGATAAGTCATTTGTTCACTGCATTCGCTCTGCATACGTCGGAAATGTACACATTAATACGTTATTTTTTAATCACCAAATGTACTAGATGAATACTCCAGTTTTTGTGGTATACTGTTGTTGTTTAACTTCTCTATTCGTATCGAAATAACAAATATAGTTTGCTTATTTTTTATCATGTTCGTCATTAGACTATCTAAAATTGTTAATTTACCCTGGATTCCTGTCTGTGACACTTGAACTAGACATGCCCGTTCTTACAGTTCAATGCTGTACGAGTCTGATCTACTCCATTTGATCGGTGACTTGCTGGCATTAATGAGCCTATAATTTACGCGTCGCTTGAATAGTAAATCCGTGCGGAGTTAGCACACATTGTCGATATACGTATTTTGTCGACAAACGATTAGTGTAAACAGCCACCTATTATTCGCAGTCAGACGCACATAATCTGTCATGGGTGATGTCTTTAGTGTTCATTTCAGCCACACGGGAATGTTAGAATGCTTCTAAGATCTGCGATCGATATCAAGTAACAGTTACCGATGTCCTTGGATGCGCATGGTTTGACGTCCACTGCATGTCAAACAGCGATGTTGCAATTAAACCACTAGTGTATGTGTGAAAAGCCACAAGGTCATCAAATACGGACTTATTGATAGATTGTGAAAGCCTTAACCGATTGTTTGGTCAACGATCAGTCCCAGTTGTCGAGTCCCTGAAGCTGAAATAGAGGAGCCATGGTCGATTAAGCCAGAACATTGGTGGGTTTGCCCACAATTTGGATCACGTGCATATTCGTCCATACAACCTACGTTCTAGAAAGTTTTGTGGAATACAGCTTCTTGGGTAGCAAGTCACTTGGGACTGAAGTTCCTCACCTAAGGCTAATGATGTTTCCAATCGATCTGAGAGATTGTTTTGAGAATAAGAACAACCTTGCTATGAAAATAGTGGTGGTGGGGTGGTGGTGGTGTCAACGTTGTTGCACGACAGCGAAATGTTGAGTCAAGTATGTGGCGTGTAGATCAACTTCCTTCAGTGCACGTCTCAGTAGGGAAGGTACAAGTCAAAATCCGAAAGTGACACAATTCTTGGCTTCTCTTGACGCTAGCACACACCGCAGATGCAACCAGTAATTTATCATGTGAGCTGATCTCCTCAACGTTAGCACCACTTTAATAATTGCAACAAAACTCTTACTTCCATAGATATCTCTCAACCTGAAACTCGTCCTATAACTATTGTACGATTATCTCTCTACCGGCAGAAACTGAATGTACCACAACGTAGTACAAAATGAGCTTTGCGGATCAGGCGATCATTTCAAATTCATCTCATTCATTGTCGTAGAGAGACGACCTCTTACCCCATTGGCTGCCAAGTACAGTGACACATGGCACTGCTCGAGAATTCAACAGGCGGATTCATCTGCAAAATATTTCGAAAGCGGAAGCCTCACTGCTGCTAATACAAAACAACAAGAATATGGGTACTAATGGTTGCACTGATCAGGCAAGTTGACAGCACAATGAATACGGTAGTGACTGGGTTGGTCGTTCTAAATTACAAAACTAACAACACGCCCGTGACGACCCGTCACACTATTGCAGGTCTCAAGGTTTGTCATCGGGGAGTCATTCCAATCCTCTGTGCGTAGTCTGCCATGGAATTCAGAAGTATGCGGTCAGTGGACGTGAAATGTCGGCAGGCCAAACGTCCTCCAGTCTCCAGTAATCAGTGAGGAATTTTAATCAAGCAGATCGACCATAGTTTGACAGAAACTAATTCACGTGCAGTAAACCTCGCGCAGTCACTCATGAAGTGTCGATGGTTAGTTCAAACGCAGGTTCTAAGCAGTATTAGAGTAACACCTTAGACTTTACGCAGACAATATATAAGCGAGAACACACGCCTACATCGCATTACATTAGAGGAGGCTGACCAGTTTACATTACGTATTCAACATACATCAATGGCTCCACAATTAGCAAACAGCTAATCTTGCATTCAATTCTGTAATGATGATTTCATTGAAAGCAACGATTGTGTGGTTTTTGTAAGTAACCCAGGTATAATCATGCTCTTCCACTTGTCTGTCTTGTATATGTGCATTTCTGTATGTACAATAAACGGCTTGATATGAACTCAGTGCCACCTTCTTCACTCGGGTTACTAATTGCTCACAGCGGAGGCCTGCTCGATCTTAATGATCCACCTGTTAGTCCAATTTTCATGGTTGTTTCGCTTGTATCTTTTCAAGCGTGATTTGACGTACTCCGGGGGTTCTACACCAGTTTCACTTTTCACCTCTTTGAGTGCTGTCGAGTGGGCATGAGCCAACTCGTGTTAACGTTGATCCCAGATGTGGTTAGAGCTAACTACTTACATTATTTTTCACATAGCCGTGATCATACTGTTTGTATTCTAACTCTCACATTCTTTCAGTCCAGTCTCTAGTAGGACCATCATTGAACTGTTCTACAAGCAAGACATTTATACAGTGCTGAACATAATACTGTGTTTTCAACCGTATCGCGTTCTTTCAGTTCAATGCTTATTGTCTCATTACCCTTGAGAAAGGCCGTCCTAAATTGTTAGTGAACGAGGGTCAGGTTCGTCCCCAGTTGTTCACTACAAATTAGCCACATCGACTAATGAGCTCTTCCCTTCAGAGCGGTTCATTTCTGGTTCACTGAGAAGTAACTGTTTAATTAGGCGATCATGACAGTTAATGTACCACCCCTGATCGTGCACTTACGTTCAACTGACGCGTGAGGTACTGAGCCAGACGGTCTGCCATATGTGTCTTAGACAAACGTCAAGGATTTCATATGCTCTTTCCACGTCATTATAAATCGATGTCAACCCCAGCACAAACGATGTCTACTAAATGTGTATGTTACAGGTCTGTTGTCTCCACTAGAGTAGTTTAATCACGTGCAGTACTGGTGAAAATGTCAATAAAATTTATAGATAATAATCAAGGTGACATGGTATTTTCCTAAGCAAGATTCTTCTAGAACATTCAACAAATCAAACTCACTATCTTATTGTTCCATTCTTCCGAATCCGATTTATGGTCCTTTTTATCATCTGATTCTGTCCTCATATGAAGGGTTTCCGCCTTACCCGCCAACTCTGTGACAATTTTATCACATAGTCGTGCGCCTATGCGGTAGGCGGTCAAGAGTTCCGTCGCTGACATTGCGTCCACCAGTAGTTCAGCAAATTTCGTCTGAAGTCAGTATAAACTAGTGAACCACAGAAGTTAGTTTACTCACAGTGGACTGAAACACATCAGTTATGCATCTGGCCGGTGTGGTTCGAACTCCATTCCACGTGTTGAATCGACCATTCTGTATTGGAACACTCGATGCGCTCCCTGAAGGCGAACGCAGTGGGAGCATTGTCCGAGCATGCGACTTGTTCGTAACGCCTCTTCTGCACAGTGCGCTACACGACAGCTTCGATCAGCTAATTGGAATTGACAAAAATCAATAGACAACGATTGATTCCTGGTTGACCCCCGGAAGAAAATCAATAGCGACTGTGTGGTGAAAGACGACATGCCCTACTGAATTTAATAGGACAACGAATCGCTTCTGCGTGTGGAAAATGGCTTCGAGTAATGGGTTTTATTTGAAAAGCATGTCGAACAGAAAGTGGCAAGAAATTAGCCCTGAACTGTTCAGTAAATTAAAACTTCACAAATAAGACAACACGATCATTTCACAAGCGGTTGTGAAACGGAAAAGCAATGTAAACTTTTAGCTGCGACTAAATCAAACTGTTCAGCTCCCGTTCTCTAGGGCCTCCACGGTGCGCAGTTTATACAGGGCCGAACCGTCAACTATTGGGCACTGTACATATTCGATTACAGCTAGCAATCATTCACACTTTTTGCTGACTCAATAATCCCCAATGAAGGTGATAAAATAGCTAGATGAATCTCTTCCAATCCGCACTGACACAAAAATCAACCAATCTTCCTCGAATGCTTTGAAGTAGTCAACG
>LOND01003923.1:19995-33786 GCA_014220965.1 Paragonimus kellicotti
ATTCGGCATAAAAGTCGTTCAAAAATAACGGTCATTTCGGCGCGAATCCTCGTTTTCTAAACATTTTCGAAAATTTGAAAATCGGAATTTCAAACAAAGTACTAACAATGCATCGATTTTAAATAAATATCCGTACTGCAAATATTGAAGTACATCGATCAAGTGCCAAAAGTACTGGTTTGGTGATGGAAAAAAATTTCCACCATTTTTGCGAAAATCACCCGTTATTGGCGTTAGGTCACTTTTTCAAGTCTTGTAAATGCACTTATTGCAATGTTCCAGATGGAATACGTCATTTTATAGCCTGGGAGTTCCTCATTCTTTGTGGTTTCGAAGATATGGTCGAAATGGAAATATACGACCACACGATGTTGGAATTGCATTTCAACAAGAACACTAACACATTTGATGATGAAACATGTATGGCAACGTTTCCAGCTTCCTTGTCTATACGATATTTGTACTGTTTCTTCTTGTGTGGAATATTTCACATAGATACTGGTCGACGAAATGTTGCCCTTGGAAATGGCTGGAAATGACGCTATCATATGGCTGTTTTCATCTTCGGTTGATATGCAGCGGCGGCGTGAGAAAAGGGTCATGTTTCCAATCGTGTGGTCGTATATTTCCATTTCGACCATATCTTCGAAACCACACAGAATGAAGCACTCTCAGGCTATAGAATGACGTATTCCATCTGGAACATTGCAATAAGTGCATTTACAAGACTTGAAAAAGTGACCTAACGCCAATAACGGGTGATTTTCGCAAAAATGGTGGAAATTTTTTTCATCACCAAACCAGTACTTTTGGCACTTGATCGATGTATTTCAATATTTGCAGTACCGCTGTTTATTTAAAATTGATGCATTGTAAGTACTTTGCCTGAAATTCCGATTTTAAAATTTTCAAAAATATTTGCACGTAGCACAAAGCGCAATATTACGCGATTACTCCAGGAGAATACAGAAGACCTTAGCCCTCAGTCGATAATGTACTCGCTCTAAAACCGGTGATAACATTGCAGTGCAGACTCTGCACATACGTAACAAACAACCAGAGGAGCAGACAGATATTGTATCCGGGGGTGTAGTATGCAACGCGCAGCGGTGGTTCAAGTGCAGTTGTCCCCCTTTCTTCTCTGACCGCTCGTAGATTCAAGGTCTTCACGCACGACGTAAACGCGGCGGTCACTTCAAATTCCATCCGTTCACGTCAACTAGCTTTCGATCGCGCGTTACACAATTCCCCTCTTCGCTGAGCATCGTCCCCGGTGCCTCATCTATGTCTAACACGTTCGGAACTTCAACTTCCATCCCGACATCGGGACGTTGCGTGGTAGTTCATAGACTGCGGTCTGTGTGTATGGCTTTAGTCGATTGAAGTGAACCACGATTGGCTGTCTATCGGTTCCTGTCAGTTCACTAATCTGACAGGTTGCCTCCGAAAGTATTCGTTCGACAACATACGGCCCTTTCCACTGTTTGTGCATCTTCGCCGGGACTCCCGGGCTCGGAACCGTGTTGTGTAACCACACTCTTTCGCCAACCTTCAGGGGAGCTCCGAAAACCTTCTTATCATAATAGTCCTTCTGGTGCCTGTGGGATGTCTCCAGATGTGTTCGTGCGATCTTGATGGGCCCGCCGAAGTGTATCAAGAAGGTTGCTTATATATTGTGCAACTGGAAGTTGCAGTTGTTGCGTAACCGGCAATCGGGCATCTGAGGGTAATCTCAGTTCTCGCCCGGTCCACAGGAAATGTGGGGTTTGATCGGTCGACGAATGGACAGCACTGCGGTAGGCTAACATACATTTCGGTATAGCTAGATCCCATTCGGTGACATTCTCCTCTGTGAAGGCCTTGAGGAGACTTTTGAGGGACCGGTTCGTCCTTTCCACCTGCCCATTGCCCTGCGGGTGATAAGCTGTAGTTCGTGTTTTATCTATTCCTAGTAGTCTACACACTTCGCGAACCAAAGAGCTTTCAAAGCACGAGCCTTGATCTGAATGGAGTTGTCCAGGGGGCTCCCCAAAGGCACACCCAGTGATCGACAATGGCTGTTGCTACCGTCGATGTATCCACCTGTGCAAGCGGAACTGCTTCGCACCATTTGGTGAAGTAATCACCAGGACCAAGATGTACCGATTGCTTCGGGGTGTTTCGGGCAACGGCCCCATGATGTCTACCCCGACCAACTCGTTAGGGTATCCTGCAGTCATAACTTGTAACGGCGCACGATGTCCTGTTTGAGGGTTTTTGAAGGTGCCGCATCTTTCACACGATTGGCATAACAACCTGACATCTCTTCGCTGATGTGGCCACCAAAATCGTTGTCGTGCAGCCGCCTCCAGTTTATTTATTCCCGCGTGGCCGAGCTCGCGGTGCAAGTTTGTTAGGACCTCACGCACCATGGACTGAGGTACCACAATCCTTCTCGTGTAGGCGGGTCCGTATTGGATAAATAATACTCCCTCCACCATCCTGAGCTGCTCCCATATCGCCTAGAGGCAGAGAGATTGCTTTAACTGAACCCTACTTGAACACGAACGCGAATAACTGACACGAACAACGGTGAACGAATAACGCGATTAGAAACCCCTTCCGATTGGCCCCAAACTGTGAACGACAAGAACCAATGAGAACACGGACAAAGCAGACTCCGGATAAGCAATGTATTTAGCCACCAGACGCTTTGCGAATTTACATGAGAAACTGGTCTGTATTTATAGAAAATCCTTGACCTTGTGGCGGCGTGAGCGCGCGAAGAAATATTTGAATCATACATCAATGCATATCTCAGTAAAAATTTGGCGATATCTTGTTTCTGACAACAGAATCGTGTTCTTCGGACCACGGTTCCCCGACCCTAACAGAGCTTCAGAGTTCTTCCTTTCTATCTCATTGCTTGTCGGTTTCCGTCCAGCACCTTTCATAAATTAGCGCAGTCTCAGGATCTGCCGCTTGAGCCTGCTGCCAGTGGCCGTATTCCGCGCTCTGTAAGTTGATAAGCGCCACGTGTTGCGTAGTACAAGACGGACAGTCGCCATGATTACGCGCGGGACGCCTCGATAGCGAATCAGCATTAGAATGTCGCCTGCCGGATCTGTGTTCACATACGAAATCGTATTCCTGTAGAATCTCCTGCCATCGGGCTAGCTGCCCCTCTGGGTCTTTGAAGTTTTGCAACCAGCGGAGGGATTGGTGATCCGTGCGCACGACAAAACTTTATTACGGCAAATATTGCCGGAAATGTCGCACTAGGAATGCGTGGGCAAGCATTTCTTTTCTCGCATTTACTCAAGCACCGGCTACCATAAGCTATCACTCGTTCTCTACCATCTTGTCCTCGTTGCGAGAGGACCGCTCCGATTGCACTGTCACTTGCATCGGTATCCAGGACAAACTCCCCGGCCTTCGGTGACAAATCAGGAAAGGCTAGCACTGGCGCCGTACAGAGAGCTTCGCGTAGTAATAAAAGCATGATCACACTTTTCCGTCCACATGAACTCCTGATTATTTTGTAACAGTCTGGTCAAGGGAGTGGAGACGCGAGCGAAATCAGTGATGAAGCGGCGGTAGTAGGACGCTAGCCCCAGTTCATTTGCATCCTTCGGTGTGGGCCAAGATCGGATTTGTTCCGTCTTTCTTGGGTCTGTGCGGATACCCGACCCAGAGATTACGTGCCCCAGGAATGTTACCTCTTTGAGCAAGAAGTGGCATTTCGAGGGCTTTAGTTTTAAGCCGACTTCTGCCAGGCGGTCCAGCACGGACTCCAAATTGCGCATATGCTCTCGCTCGGACCTTCCGTGGACTATGACGTCATCCAGATAGACTAGGCATGCTCTTGGGGATCAAGTCATGCAGTGCTTTCTGCATTAAGCGTTGAAATGTCGCGGGTGCATTTGATAGTCCGAAGGGCATAACTTCGAACTCATACAGTCCCGACGGTACGGTGAAGGCCGTCTTAGCTCGGTCATTTTCTTCGACCTCCACCTGCCAATAGCCTGATGCTAAATCTAACGTGCTAAAATACGTGGCTCCGCCGAGAGCATCGAACAGGTCGTCGATTCTTGGTAATGGGAATGCGTCTTTCTTCGTCACCTGGTTGAGCTTTCTGTAATCGACGCATAAACGCAGGTCGCCGCCTTTCTTCTTTACCAGGACTATTGGGGCGGCCCAAGGGGAATTCGACGGTCGGATAACGTTCTTCTGCAACATGTCATCAACCATTTTACGTACCTCGCCCTGGAGGTGTGCAGGTATTCTGCGTGGTGGTATCTTGATTGGTGACGCATCCGCCGTATTAATTCCATGCCTTAGAATGCTTGTGCGACCTAGTCTTGCTCCCTCCCACGCGAATACATGCGGTTGTCGTAAGCCATTGTGTGCTCTGCGAGCTCTCAGGAGTCCCACTCGGCTGAATCATCTGGTTAATTTGGCGTAGTGACATAAGAGAAAAGTCGGTTTCCGGTGGAATTTTGGACAAAGGTGTTAAATGAGTGGTGCCGGACGAGCTCCTTAGCTGAAGGTTGCACAAATCGAGTGTGCATCTAAGACGACCCAGCAAATCCGTCCCAATTATAACACAGAACGGAAGGTTGGGGCTCACTACAAAACTGTGCTCTATATGGCATCCGGCTATTGTAACCGGTGCAATGATTCTGCCCTCCCGTCGGCATTTGGTCACCACTGGCTGTAAGAATGCGTTGGTAACACGGTTTCCGTCTATAGCCCGAAAGTCTGCGTACTGTATGGGTGCCGATTACGCTTAGTGACGCTCCAGTGTCCACTAAACCAACAAGAGCTATTCCACATATTATTATCTGTACCGTTAGCTCTGCTAGTGGTTGCGAACAGTCGGTAAGGGAAGGAACGTACACACGCCCACAGGGCTTACCTGTTCTTCCGTGATTTCCGGAGGCCCGGTTGGTTGTTTCGGGGGCTTGACGATTTATCCTGAATGTGTGGTCGCGCGATCTTTGCGGTTTGTTCACCCAGGGTCGCCGTTCGCGGTCTCCATACCGCGAATAACTAGGTCCCCGAGACCAGTCTGAACTCCTTCTATACACTGGGGAGCTGTCCTTCTGGGTGGTCGCCCGTGCTGCGACGCAATATTGTGTAGATCGGCTGACGGCTGCTTCGACCTTTTCGAGGTTCTCTGCTAACCGCACCGCGGCGTCAAGATCGCCGGGAGGGTGGAGCAGGAACTCTCTTTTTATGTTTGTTGGTAGGACTCCCTCCACTAGCTGTTCAAGAATTCGTTTCTGGAGTTCCGCTGGGGCTCTTTCTCGTAGCCTCGTTCGGCCAGGCGCCGCAATTCACGGACAAACGACCGGACGTTCTCGCCCTCGAGCTGTCTGCGGGCATGGAACTGTTGTCGGTAGACCGTCGGGTGCAAAGGGGCGTCCAACAGCCGCCGTAATTCCGTGAACGTCTCATCTGACACGGGGTGTCCAGGATTTTCGCCTCAACGACAATATCGAAGGCCTCCCCGTTCAACAAATTTAGAATCAGATTGTTATGGAACTCCGCTGGGAAGTTCCGAAGATAGGCTTGAACTTGAGCTTCCCAACGTGGATAGTGGCCCCCATGGTGAACTTGTCAGGATGTGGGATCGACAGTTGCAGCCCCGCTGTTGCGGGCTTTCGTCGATAACTTATCCAAGATGCTTGTCAGTGTCTGCATGACATGGCCGAAATCTCCGGAGTTGGAAGGAGTGGTGGGACGCTGATCTTCTTCGGGTTTCTTCGTGGATTTCGACATTTCGTATCCTGGCAGGGTCGCCAATTTGTAACATACAATCAGAAGAGCAGGTAGATATTGTATCCAAAGATGTATTACGCAACACGCAGCGGTACTAGAGTAATCAAAAAGGATAAGGTACAAGGGTATGACAGAGTTACATTTAGGTGCAATTGTCCTCCTTGCTTGTTTGACTGTCCGTTGCTTCGGGGTCTTCGTGCACGACGTTGACGTAGCGATCTGAAAGGTGAACAAAGCGGCCATGTAATAATTACCACTTCTAATTCAATCCGTGCGCGCTAACTAGTTTCGGTCGCGCGTTACAAATATATAGTCTCTGAACAGCCTTGAAGAATCCCACGTTAATTGATGCATTAAAAGTGGGATGGGCCAATCAGAGACGCCGGAGAAACGTGCGCCAAAATTGAGTTTTGGCACGTTGTGGCGCGAAAAGATGAAATTCAAAATCACAATTTATTTTTCGAAGATAGCTCGAAAAATAAACCGTTTTTGAGGAAAATAGACTTTCCCCGACACTGCGGTGAAATAAACTTTCCGAAATGGCAAACATTGTGTTTATCAATTGTCCCGGGGCCTCGGCTTCTGCGGATGTTCAGGCTGTTATTAGCGGGACGTCCCGTTCAGCTGTTTGATCTTTCCATCCAGATTGCGTATATAGGGCGACAATGAGAGCTGGGTGAACTTATGGCAGTGAGACTTGGCCGCGTAGGTTAGAAGTCGTGAACTGTGCAACGGTTGGTCCCAGTGACCACCAGCGAAGTGGTGGACAGCTGTTTCGACCTAGTTGGGTCTCATCAGCACCACGCACGCCGGAGAATCGAACCCACGACCGGTGAATAAGTGGCAGATTGTAGTTCAAGCACTTATCCACTAGACCACGGGGTCACGGTCACCGGGGTTGCAGGAAGGTATGTGAATTAGTTTCCTTAGCCGTTGCGCTTCCTTCTGCTCATAGGCTGAAATCGATCAGCCGTTTTGTGGTTGGCCTGCAAACGAGCAAGCATCGACCACAGTCCCAGAATGGGTTGAGAGAGGGTTTTGCAAACGGTTGGTCCCAGTGACCACCAGCGAAGTGGTGTTTTGACGCGGAGGCAGTGAAAGCCGTAAGGAAGCTGTCTCGCTGATGACGCCTTACTTTCACTTACAGCTCGGTTGTTTGTTTGCAAGGTGTAGGCACCTTGATGTTGAATGTTTGAATATAGAAGAAGCTATTTTTGGTAGCTAAGCCCCTTCACGTCCACTTCCTCTCTAGGGTTTTATTTTTCGTGGTTGTGTGTTTTCAAGCATTCGTGCGCACCGCTGATTTATTGTTGTCTATGAGGATGATGCCCATACGTTCAGAAAAACAACAGAAAAATCAATATGAGCATTGAGAGGGTTAGAGTTGATTATACAGTCAACAATCGTATAGGTAAGCGCTTCGATCTCATCAGCTGGCTGCCGAGGTGAAAGGACGCAGTGCCCGGTGCACCGCCCGACGGAATTCAGTTGAAAATTCGTATGACACTGTGCATCTACTATCAAACGATTTGTTTGAGATTGTCCATCAAATGTAACATAAGCGTCAGGAGTGGCGGCTGCAACCAGTAGCGTTTTTTCCCCAATAACGCTTGTTGGATCTGTTGAAGTTCGTCTGGTACGTTTGTCGTCTTTTGTCTGGTATGATGCGGAACGATGAATCCGTTGAGGTATGTTTGGTTTGTTTGTAAAAGGCCGATCCTTAATTTGCCTTTAGTTGTCTTTATTGTGTGCAGTAAACAATCATGACGTATTTTGTACCATAACTGCACATAAAATGTTTACTTTCTTACATCATTGTCTGTTAAAACTTCCTTCTTGGTATTGTTTGACACGTTCTTCATCTTCATCTGCACCCGATTGTTTTAATGAGGTCATTTCCCGTTGACTGGTGGCCGTTTGTGAACACGTGCTTAGCTGCTCCATTTTGTACTCCTTTGCTGGATATTTGTGTACCCGGTTGATTCACATTCAAGGTGAGATAGTACCTTTGTTGTAATTTTATTAAACAGTACCGTATAAATTCCAATACTTTCGACCGCCTTTTCTGACGTTTTTGGACTTGGAAGATAGTCCCGTCAACCCGACCGTCTGAATAAGCGTTATTGGAATTGTCGAATACGCGTTACTGAGTGAATTACCCTAAATCGCCAGGAGCGATTTAACAACGTCTATGCCGTTATTTTGCCCGCGTTACGAAAATAAGCAAGAAGATCAAAGGTGCCTCCTGTTTCTGTATCCTAATGCTACTCTAACGCGGGGTTCTCATATTCTGCAGGCTCATCTCTCGCAGCTGTAGCGAGGAAGTTTTTGCTAGTTTGAACCTACGAAGTTATTGTATTTAAGTTGAGTTATCTGTAGTTTCGGGATCTGCATTGGATTTCTGAGTCCAGTTCAGCATCCAGGACGAAGCGGCCTGGGCCAGAAATTGTCCAGCTTATTGCAGCAGAGGGCCTTCGAGAGCTCTCAGTGTTGCGGGGATAAGAGAAGAAATTCTTCAATTCTCTGAATAATCATGAGTTCCACCAGGTAAACAACCGAGGGGTTCAAGCTATCAGTGCCATCAAAACATAACAAGTTCACCGCTACAATCGATACACGAGTTTATCCTTACATCAAAATGACGTTAAAAAGAGGTAAGCGTAAAGCCAACGTGAACTTCACTCCTGTAACCCATACATTTAGGTACTAAGACTAACCTCGTGAATAAACTCATAAACGAACAAGTTGAATATGATTAGAAGAAAGAATTGACAATGATGGCAAGTAAGGTTGAGGTATTGACTAGCTTAAACCTATGAGAAGGACAGTATTAATAAAACTCGCTCAAACGAACCTCTCACAAGAGAGATAGCAAACACTCAACAAGCCTTCAGTTGAACCCTTTCGTACTGTTAGAGGATCTCACACACCAAGGGGGCATGTTCCATCGGTTGGTAACTCGGCCTACAAAGGAGTTAGTCCTATTCGATGCAGCAACTTTCCTCTCCAACATAAGACTGTGGCCTCGGAGGTAGGAACTTGTATGCACACTGAGCAGAACTTCAACCTCAACTCAGGTTATTACCGCAAGAATTTCGGAGAATTCTATCAGATCTCCTCTAACCCTTCCTCGCAGAAGAGAAGAAATATCAAGTGTTCTTAGTCTGTCCCCACGCAAGATACCCCATATTTCATCCAGCAGTTTTGTAAAACTTGTCTGAACTTTCCCGATTATCTTCCTGTCCTTTTCATATGACTTATACAGCTACGTTGACGGGACGGATGGGTTTATGTGATGCTTTGATCTTGCAGGCTATGCCGACTAGGACTTCCTCTTTCCACGTATAACCTTGTCAGACAGGCCAAGTGGGAGCAGTCCAGACGAAAAGCAGTTACACTCATAGGATTGTATGTCGCACTACTGACCGCGTAGGAGTGCTTAGGTAGTGAGGCACGATCCTATGGGCATACAGCAGAACTATTTTTATAGTTGCGGCACTGCTGTCTTCCGTATCAGCAAGAAGGTGGGTTAGAAAACGAAGAGCACTCTGATCGCCCTACTTTTGGCCGTGACCACCGGCGTGTCATTCAATACGGTCTAAACAACATCCAGTATAGTCCAAAGAACCTGATGTAGCTTTGAGTACATCCACTGCGCGCAGCAGTGCTCAGAATCAGACATCAATGTCTTATTCACTGCGCCCTCGGGCTAGGCAAGCCCCTCACTGCCAAGTGAGTCAGACTTTTGAGTCATTGGCTCCGGGTGGGGTACCCCCAAGAAAACCCTGTATCCGGTTGTCGCGCAGTTCGAATTTTTGAGTCACAGATCCCTCAGGCCGACTCTCTTCCGCGGCATAAACGATCGGGAAATATGCAGAGTTATTCTTCTCTCGACAGTGACATTATTCGCTCATCACGACCCAATCTTATTTTGCCTCTAAGTTTTCTGCTTTCCATGTGCCTCGGGTGATAAGTCTTCTGGAGCCACGCTAACCAGGTAAACATTAGCGCTTTCAATGTCCACACTCTCCGACAAGTCGATCAGCAGAATGTTCCGGAGTGTACTGTCAAGTTTGGAGCATGATGTGTGCTGTCCGTCGGGGATTTAAGTTGATCATTCCATCACCGTTATCCGCGTAGGCTCACCTCTAAATAACTGTCGATCCAAGCGCTTCTCTCTCAGGGTTTCTGGTGACGCCGAAGCTGAATCTCGTGGTCAAGCTGGAGTGGGAATCGCACTGAGTTCCAGAGCAGAGCAATGTTTGCTCGATTGGATCCCAGTGAACAGTCGCTTGTGCGCTGTCAGACTCAATACATCGGTAAAAGTCTGTCGACGCAAATCAGAAAGCGTTGTGTATTCATTATATCGGCGTATGCTCCAACGGACGGTTGTTTGGATGCCACCAAAACTCGTTCCGCGACGCCTTTTTCCATCTCCCTAGGCGGAATAAACACCCAGATAATATCATACTGGCGAGCGATTCAAATACTCAGCTGGTTCGTTTTTCTTCAAAGGAGAAGCGGTTGACAATGACGAAGGATTGATGCAGCTGTGCGCATTTCCAAGGTCTGTATATTTCGAGCACCGCAATTCAACACAGGAAGCGTTACTGTGTTACATGGAGGCACTCTCGTGCTCCTCAACCATGAACACAGCGCCACTGTGATAGAGACTGTCGTGTCTTTTGAAGCAACCACCTACACTCGGACCGTGCTGTTGCGCGTGCTCCTTTTGCTTTTTTATTTGCCAAGATGTCATGGACCCATCAAAGCAAGGTAGTTTACTGACATTCGAGCGAGAGAGTGCGATGCACACTTTTCAGGAAGCATGAGTGAATATATTGCTCATCCCGAGTCAAGTGAGGGAACGTAACGAACACTGGGAACAAATGTTAATAGTTCTGAAAGCTTGCTTTGAAGAAGCATGTTCCAAAGGTACTGTGGCAGTTACGAATGAAATGGATCTCTATCAAGTTTGTGACTCCCATGAACAATTCCACCTGGTGTTGAATATGACGATGACCATCGAGAACTTATACGCAAGCTAACTGAAAGCTTGCGTCAAGATCATGAACATCACTTTGTCGAACATCCGAAAGAGAAGGGAAGAACCTTTTATCTGGGAATTGCAGGAGGTTTTGTCTCCGATCCGTGGTTGTGCCCGTCGTCGAGTCGGTGTAAGTGAGACCATATGTGAAAAAGATGGTTCACTTATCACCAATCAATCGCGTCGACTTGATAGGTGGGCTGAACATTTTGAAGAACAGTTCAGCTGGCCTCAACCAGACCATGTGGACGACGGGACCCGAATGGTCAGTTATTGCGTTCCAGACGGCCCTCCGTCGGAAGCAGAAGTGGTCCTGGAGCTCAAGTTATTGAAGCGTAACAAGGCTCCTGGACCAGACCTCCTCTCTCCTTCTCCATTCAAAGATGATAAAGGCAGGATGATATCATAGCGGACAAATGTCTCTCAGACGGTTTGTGAGACGGAGGAGATATCCCATGGCTTATACATGTCAGTAGTAATTCCAGTTTTCAAAAAGGGGATCAAAGTCTATGTGACAACCACAGAAGCATCAGTCTAGTGTCTGTTGCTCCAAGTTACTCACTGGCCTCATTTTACGTCGGCTCACTAAACCCAGAGAAAGTCAGATACGTGAAGAACAGGCAGGATTCCGATCCGGTCGAGGGTGCGTTGATCCACATTTTCACCTTGTGACGGATCTTGGAACATCGGCACTCTTATAGGCAGCCGACGGTCGTGGTCTTCCTGGATCTGGGGGTTGCTTTCGATGCAGCTTGCTCTTGAAGCCCTCTGGAGGTGTCTTCTTCGCAGGGGGGTATAAGCGAACTACGTAAATTTGTTAAGATCATCGTATACACACGGTGCAGTCAGAGTGGGGATTATTGACAACTATCTTGGGTGCTACTCACTCCTAGTGGTGTTCGTCAGGATGTCCGATTTCCCCTTCCTGTTCAATTTTGTCATGGACGACATTCTGGAGGGTGCGCTTGAGGAGTCCAGTGAACTTGGTGTTGAGCTTCTTCCTGGCGCTCGGTTGACCGATCTGGAGTATGCGGACGACATTGTCTTACTTAGCCCCTCTGCCGAAGACATGCAGACCATGCTGAACAAGGTGAGTGACCGAGCTGGTTTGTATGGAATGCGCTTCGCACCTTCAAAGTGCAAAGTGTTACTTCAAGACTGGGGCATTTCCACTCCTACTTTCTTTATTGCAGGTAATCCACTTGAGACTGTGGACAGTTTCACATACTTGGGTAGCATTATCTCGTCAGCTTGTAATATTGTTGACGACATCAGCAAGGGTAATATGGCGAACCCGTTTGTTTATAGCCTACAATCTCGGAGATAAGATTGTCATTTGTGCCCTTTTTGCTTCCAACTTCTGTATGTGCTTAAACATTTGCTTGAACGAATATGGGGGTGGAAAGGTCCTTTGCGCGCTCGAAAGTACGACTCACGCTTTGCGCTCGCTTGCCGTCCCGCCGTATCATATGTTCTTGTTATTCGCACGAAGGCATCGACTTCGCATGTCAGCGATATACATTCAAGTAAGCAATTGTTTACTCGTTGAGTTCTTCTAAACCGGCCGTCACAACAGTGTAGACAACTTGATGATGTATGTTTGAATATAGACGAGTCTATTTCTAATAGTTTGGTCCTCTTCTGCTCGCCTTCTTTATTCTTCTCCCTTCTTCTATGAGGTTTCTTCCCTCCGTGGTCGTGTGGCATTTAAGCATCAGAGTGACACACTGATGCATTGATGCCTATGACGATGATGAACCGGCCGTCTACGATGCAGTCAAATCTACAAATTGGTGAGCCCGTTCACACCGTATGTTAATGTGTAGATTCTGGTTCAGTGAATCGCTTCATCTCTCTCGCCATATAACGTCTCCACTGCGAACAACGTAAAAGTAAATATATACATGTATTTAAATTATATGTTCAAATTTCATTCGCTCAATCGCTATGGACACTGAAAAACTAAGTCTTAATTTTCGTCTGCCTAATCAGTCATCACAGCTACTGCTTTTGGAGATATGAACGCAGAGTTGTGGTTGGCTGTGTTGAAAATAGAGCTCAGCAACCGGTGTATAATAAACAATCTAGACAAGTTCCTTCAGCCTAAACTACGCTTGCTGAATCTCTCCAGCGGTTTATAACTGGGCTCACAGATGATTATGGTGGGTCGGCCAAATAACTGATCATTTCGGAGACAAAGTCGTCATGGAAAATGCGACTCGAATAACTGTTCCGCCAATTATAGTTAGGCGACAAAAACCACCAGTATTTTAGGCGTGTGGTATGGAGTGAGCAGATACCAATCACCAGAGCCAATCTTGCGAGGGCTGTGGATGCAACGACTTTCTGAGTATACACAAGGACTGCTATCTCTGTTATCCTCGCGACCGTTAGGTGACCTAGCGGGTTCGGCTGATGCAATACACGAACGTTTTCGAGGCATGGCGCTGTCGACATTAGTTAGGCAGGTAGTCAACCCAACAGTCCTGCGGATATTTCGTTGACCACGAAAGACGCGTAAATGGCTGTCTTATGCGAGACACTTGAAGAACGTCCTGAACACAACCCTTTGGAACCAAACGCCGAGATAGCTCAGTTGCGACGTGAACTGGCGGATCTTCGTGCCAGCATTCAGCGTACTAGGTCACCATCAAAATTCCTCCGACGCGTGCCCGATTACCGCCCGGACTAAAGACTAGCGATCTTTGTTGGTACCATGGGACGTATGGTAAAAACGAGACGATGCCGATCACCATGTAGCCGTCGTGGTAACAAACGTTTAAACTAGCAGGCCGGCGTGTTTTAGCGACGACAGCCACAGGCCAGTCAAACAACAGTCGCCTTTTCTTTCTGAAGGATTCACCTCCAAAATGCACTTCTTAATCGATACAGGAGCGGAGGTTAGTGTCATCCCGCATTCGACAACGGATTTGCGATCAGAATCGGGCACTACGCTCCGGGCTGCAAACGGAACGCCCATT
>LOND01003924.1:11062-22166 GCA_014220965.1 Paragonimus kellicotti
GACAGCTGCCTCCGTGAAACATAATTTTATGGTTGCAGAACATAAAAGAGATGGTGTCCGATTGACTTTAGTGAAGCAGACACTAAAGTTATGAAAAATCTGTTTGGTTGGTTGCAAGTCGTAGGTGTCTTCGCGTAGACTGTTTGAGTTTATGCATAAACGTTTTATGAATACAACTCCGTGTCTTCTACATCATTTGTCTTTATGCCACAGTTACCTCATGACCGGTTGAAGAGTTAAACGTCAATGACCAACGTTGATGTACTTCAACTATGCATATCACTTAATAACGGCAGACACTCTTTCCCATGGTTCTGATTAGTGGCCTGATTGACCAAGAACTGGTCCATACAGAGATGGTGTCGACTGCAGAATATTAGACATCCAGTGCAAATGAAGAACAGAACGGAACGATACACATTTGTACATAATGTGAACCTATGTGTTGTTTCAGATAGCAGCATTGCAACTTAAAACGTCAAGGACTGGTTTTTCTTTTTGAAGTCATGTACTCCAGTCCCCAATGGTTTTTGACTGGGTTCGTCGGTAGATAATTCAATTTTTTCAAGTTAATGAGATGGAGTTATTGCAGCTTAACGTTCTGCAGTGCCGTAAAAAATCTGGAGCTATTGTGCTCTTTTTAAAGTCCCGCATTAAAATTTGTGGTAAATTAATCAACATACTTTCCGAAAATGATGATTACAGTTTTATGATTCCATGTACCGCATTAATAATTAGGAAAACAAGAGTGGGATTTCAAAATATTTCTGAGTAAAAAGTCACACATTTGTTGTCACTGGATTTCTTTCCGATATTGATCATAATACTCAATTTTTACTTTCCATTTGGTTTAAAAGCTATTGATCGCAATAATTTCAAAAAGTCGATTTATGTTACCGTAAACGTTTATATGCACAACCGATCTCCATTCGATGTCATATTCCTGATACAGTAAACTAAATGTCATTGGTTAACCAATCCATTTGGTTTGATTAAACCTCTGAATATGCAAATATCTTTGCATTGGAAAGTAATCGGTCTGGCATGCAAGCTTCAGAGTTCGATTCGGTCAAGTGAGTGAAATCGATTAATCTCTCTTACCACAACTTGCATAAACAATCCACTTAAAACTTCAAAGGAGAGTGGTACTACCGTAGTTGATGGTCTGTTCTCAGATATGGTATGATAGATATTCTCGCAGCCAAATGGTAAAGTTGATGATCACATTAATCCATCATGGCTCAGTACAGTCTTCAAGTGGACTGTTCGTTCTAAATTCGTTTAGAAGCATAGACTCAGACGGTCCAGATGCCTCAGATCTACCAAGATTACTCGGGTCTATATTCGAGCGTAAAAATCCAGAAGCCAAGCCCGAGCAAACTGTGTCGGTTTATCGATTCATAAAGGCCACAAAGTCATTTAGCGCACATGATTCAAGCTACATTTGACTTGTTCAACTATGCACCAAAAATTCAGGCTAAGATGGTAGAACAACATTGTTTGTAATAATTCACACGGTCAAAATGTTACTGCAATCACATGTGAAGTTTATTTGATCACCATAACTCAATCTTACAACTTGCTGTGGGCTCAACAGTTCGCATAAACGCACACACACACACACATGTATAAAGAGAGAATCGTTGCAATGCGAACAAACAAACAGACATACGAAGGCATCGGTAAACTGGTAGTAGCTGAGTTCACGTCACCCCCAGTGTGTACGACATCGCTCACCGATCATATTGGAATGAGCTAACCATGTTGTAACAATAGCAGACAATTCATGGAGTCGATAAGGTTTTAGCATGGACTGGGTTATGCACATTAGGGTAGTAGGTTGGCAAATGGTTTATCAGTAGTCAGTGGAGAAATTCACTGACTTCTTTGAGGTTCAGATTGAGGTCCATCGATGCAGTGACGTCCAGGCGAGGTTGTTAAGCGGACGCAGATGTGCTGGTTAGGAGTTATAGCTTCTTTCCACCAAACCTAGACCCAATGGGTCTGGTACAAGTCGAGGGGAGAGTATGGTGCGTGTCCTAATGACAGGGTAGATTTTTCTAAGCGTATCCAAGACCTACCTAACGATGAGTATTCGTTTGGTGTTCTTTGATAAAGCAACTTCCTCAGACAGTTTTCAACATCAGTTGCTTAAGTTGTGTATGTCTGAGCATAGTTTTTATGTGTTCCATTTCATAGAGATAGAAATGAAACTTGGTTAATTGATCACAGTGAATAAGGTCGCTTTTCTAATAGTTCAACAACCGACATCAAGTTTGCAAGGAAGAAGTTGCTGTGTTTAAAATAGAACCAATGTTCCGAGAAGGAAGACACATTACAGTCATTTACTTCAATATATTTACGTTATTTATTCAAGATGTTTCTGGCAAAGGAATCATTTCCTGTCGCACATAGCAAAGGAAAGCAAAACAGTGGCTCATAAAAGAGAAAACGTGGCAATGTAACAATTTGCAGGAAAGAAAAATCTTATTGAAGTTCTTTGAGTGTACATAGGTGGGTGTGTGTAGGCATTGTAATCGACTCCAGTTGAGTCTACTGGAAAAATCTGTGAGTGTTTCGAGTTGGTTCAACATAGTCTGATAAATGATATGTCATGGTAAAGCGACTGCGTTTCTGCTAAACAACAAACTGCTTACAAAATTTCCGAAAAAAAACAACCGAAGAGGACGTAAGGTATCTTGTACGAAAGCATTCCGTATGCTTCTCATCAGTCACTACAGCAAATGCATTTGGTCTGGCCTATAGCATCATATTTATGTCGTATTCTGCCAGTCACCAGATCATTCGTTCTTCTGATTAAGGGGACCTCCGGATAATTCATCTGTTCGTCTATCACAGTTTCAAACGCGTATCTATTGTTTCTGTACTAAGATGATGATATATCTGATGATGATGATGATGATGATGATGATGATGATGATGACACATCTGATCTTTGGGTGCAGTAACCTGTGGAGTATCGTCCACAGACATTTTACAGAGGTAAAATCATATATTATGTAACGTCTGCCGCTTCTTTTAATAACATTATTGGACATCTAAAGGAAACCGGACACAAAGGCAATGAAACTACAACCTTTCAACCAGTGTACCATCCGGAATGATGGCACAATTTGAACTTTATGAAGACCATGACAAACCACAGGACGAACTTATTTCTTTGAGTGCAGAAATAAATGGTCGTCTCTTTTTCTTCACCTCGGCAACTCGCTTTCATTTAATGTACTCTGTTTTATTCCATTCTACGGCTACTCATATCCCCGTGCGTTCAACCTGACCTTTATCGTTCTGAGTTGCAATATCCGTTTCACTTTGACCACAAACTTTTGTCCGTTAATTTTGATTTTTATCTCAATGACATTTTCACATTAGTATCAACATTGGTAGCAACGATATCATCATACTACTGTGTTTAAAAAGTCACTAAATTGTCACTGACAGAGGTGTTATCTTGGTCTCTTGTTTCTTTGCCTATCAATTGTACTTTCGTTTGTATCGTTTTCGTTATAGGGACTGATGAGAAGAGTGCAAACTATTTTTGTACAAGATATCTTGCAGTGTATTAACTGCATTTTTCAAATTCGTTCGGTTGAATAGTTGGAAAATTTTAACAATAAACAAGTTTCGTATGACTTTTTTTGACTTCAAACTGTTCAACGCTTAATTGTCCTTACTGTAAGTCTGATAAATTCATGTAATTTTCAAAAATTTTGTTGTCTTCATCTTCGAACTTTTATGCCAAGAAGAATCTTTTATGTTTTCAAACTGTACACTCGAAGGACACTCTTTGACGTTAATTCTTCGATTCAGTCTATAAAACGACCGATTAGTAGGACATTATTTATCATTGAACTAATCTATTCGTTTTCTTTCCCCGTCTTCGGTTACAATATACCCGGAGGTATGTAAGCCATTCTGACCTGTTAGTGAGTAATGAAAGTTCTGATAGTTACAGATCAAACATCATTTACATCTGATCACAACTTCTGAACTAACCCATCTAGAAAGTAATCGTAAGACATGAATTTCTTGCCTGTTAGAGCTCATCTCTAGTGACTATTATCATTCTGGCTAGAAGCTGAACGGCGGCTACCATGCTTAGGGAATGACATGTTGACCAAAACTCAACCGATCATCAGCAAACTGATAAAATAACAACCCATGCAATCGGTTGCACGATTTCTCATCAGGCTCAATGAAATCGTTCGCTACATCTAACTTTTATAAATCATCGGACAACCTGTACTCTAGTCACAGGTGATATCCCTAGGACGTTCACACAGAATGGTTTGAACACGCACCATGTGGAATACTGTCCTCCAGAAACTTACATCTTTGGAGAGAATACCGACAGAGGCAGTTAGAACCATTCAATAGATGCAGGTTGGATCGGAGATGTAAATCATTACTTTCCTGTTAACTCCAATGAGTGACTGCGGGTTTTGGACATTTCATCGAGTTAAACTCACTTTAATTATTTTTCTTGCTATGTGAGGTTGTGGTCATTGATAAGTGACAAGGAAATTGAGTGATATAAATTAGAAAGTACTCAACACTGGTCTCAACCTTCATATTCGTGTAAACCGTACGACCAGCTCCTTTCAAAAAGAAGCACTAGACTTCAGTTTTGCTCGCCTTAGGACTCTTCAGCTGTGCATGGTCCTGCCACGAAAGGCACAATTAATGAGCGTTGTGATTTCAACCTTAGAAGTCCTAATCGTGGACTAATCGACGGGAATTAACACGGCAAATGAAATGTTACACTTTGAGGAGATTGCATAACTTAAGTATCACTAAAATTTAAAAGTGGATGAACAGTTGTATATGATAACTCGGTCGTGCCTAATGTCAAGTCATTGGCACAGTGATCAACAGGGTCATCTTCAGAAAACTTGGCCGGAGTTCACATCCCGGCTGTAGTAATGATGTGCGTCACTAATGAGCCTGAACAAGAGTGAAACTCGGGTATTTCCCAAAGAAGCTTGTCGGAGTGTCTGCGTGGATTCTGAAGCTACGACTTTGCGTGTTGTTCAACCTATATCGACCAAATCCCTTGCCACTCATTGGCATAATTATATAGATCAAGTCCTCAACTCGTTAACCTGTGGTTTAGCCACATTATTGGGCTTCTAGATGAAATGTACTGCTCTAGCACTTAAGCAAACAAACATGTATTCTCCCTGTCCAAATGGACTGTTCATCATTTTCTAGACGATATACGAAGTTGAACAACAAACGGACCATATTATGCATGTAAAAACTGTTTGAAACTGAAGGTAATTTGTTTACATATTGCTAACTGATGAATACTTTGCGATACTTACTGCGTCGTCTCTTCTTTGTATGCTGTTGACAACCAACGTCGCAGATCCTTTTTCACTCCACTGTTGTGACTTTGGAAGTGCCATCTATGATGTAAAAAACTTGCTTCTTCACAAACCTGTGAACACTTCGGTCTATATGCTATCAACTGTGTTCTGTACGAATTACGCTAGCTGATTTAAACGATAGTTAATGAATACACTAATGGACCGGGAAAGTATAATGTCACAATATCCGGAAAACAGTTGATGTGACTGTTATTGAAGTACGATTGTGTAACCCCACTCGTTGACAATGGGATAAAAGACAACTAACTCACTCCTTCCAGTCAACCCGATAGCAGCTTACAAGTCTATCAAAACATTCTGTGTTATCATTGGCACCGACTTCCTGCGTACTTTTCCGCTCATGTTTCCTAGGTAAAAGCTTAGTACTTCAGATCATCCTCCAGTAGAACTGTGTAATCTTGATTTTTGTCTATCAGCATGTTGAGCTCGAGGAAATTATGTTGAATCAGGTGAACAAATAACTGACTCACATAGGATGGACTAAGAAATGGTGACTGAATGATAATGGAATATCAATCTAGGGTCAGGTGTGTGATCGGTGCCACGAAATAGACAAACAACGACAAATTTTTTCACTGACATATCTGCCCAACTGCGATATGTTCTTTTTACGTGTTATTCACGCTGGCTGATGATTGCAAACTCCCTCTGACTTTGTTGTCCAGCACAGTATTTGGAGCACTGCATGCTCAACACGTTCTTATTGATATATACAAGTATGCCACCGTTGCAGACGGAAGACGAAACTCTTAATTTATTTAACTCCAGTGTGGAGTCACAGTTTTTAAGGCTTGAAAGGTTTATACACCATAACACTCTTGTACATCATCGTCTGTTGTCATGGAAACATAACCAGTTCTCAACATTCGCATAGCGCCAGTAGTTACGTGTTGAATATATTCTACAACATTATCACATACCAACCTAATTCATTCTCATATGATGTTCCCTCATTTTCGATATACATAGCGCAATTACAAAACGGTAAGTCCTGGATAATTAGGACAGCTTTAACGTATGCAAAATGGTGCAATTCATATTCTGTCAAACTTCATCGTTTCGTTTAAACACAAATATAATTAAACGCAACTATTCGACCGCACCAATTGTGACCTCATTGGTGTAATTCGTCCTGTGGGTGTCCACCTCACGAACAGGAAAGTAGTTCATGGTCTTAATACAGGCAGGCAATACCGACGAGGATCGAGAAGAATGAGACCAGTCTCGTAACTTATTTACAGAAACGTCATTGGAATCCGGAAGTGTTAATCCAACGTACGTGACAGATTCATGAACAAGGCCGTAGACAGCACAGAATATTATGTTGTTAGGACCTCCGATTCAGTCGAGATTACTTTTCAAGTTTTCACTCTTTAATTATTCATCTAATTATCTTTAAGCTAAAATACTGAGTTACCTTTTTGGTCCTACTGTCATGTAACTCTGAGCTGACCTGGTACATCTATAAAATAGTTCAGTAGAACGGTTGTTGCCCAGACATCTGTTGGTCATTGATAATCTTATTACTCATATATTGACCGGTTTATCCACTAGTGTGGTCCAGTCGGATAATCACCCACGAATCGAATAGACCGTGTGACAAGGTTGGGCTAGCAACGCAATTGCGAATAATGTGATGCATTCTAAATCCGGTAGGATCCCGCTCTCCCCATTGTACACAGATGACAAATTGGTTTGGTTTGTCAGTTACCGCCCAGGCTACCTCAGTTGGACTGGTAGTTTTGTTCAGGCTACTGTGACCATGGTCATTCGCTCCATGTGTGTTTGTTTGCCTCTCCACAATCATACAGGTATGTTAGTTGTACCTATCCGAAGACCACGCCTCTCTGTCAGTAAACGAGATGCAGGCTGCGTACAGTCTAAGGTCCACCACAAAGGCCCCCACTGCAGTAATGGCAGTCTATTTTCCATCCTCTTCCACCACCTTTTTTGCATTGTTCATTAATCATCTCACGCGCCCATAAATGCCGACACCTACCTACTGGAGTGTTGGTCCAGCTGCTGCTGCACAGTATACGTCGTTATCCCGTCGCTGCTGCTGATTTTTTCGCAGCTGTCGCGTAGGTGCTCAAAATTTGACAGCGAGTATTATTACGGACAAACAGCTTGGAATGTCCCTCCGTCGCGTAATTTTAACTGGTCAGTCAGTCCCTCAATCAGTCAGTCAGTCAGCCAGCCAGCCAGCCAGCCAGCCAGCCTGTGAATTAGGACTCGGCAACCGGGTTGGTTGACTAGCCGAAACGTGTGCCGGCAGTCCAGACCAAATAAATTTCCCATTCGTTTCTCCTTTTTATCTGGTGGCAGTGCCTGGAAGGTTCCGGTGGCAATTGACACTCGAATGGCGCGTGGTCGGTTTCCGTCCATAACCCACGTTCGATTCCATTTTCCAGTATGACGGGTAGATAGTCATTGACCAGTTGCGGATAAATAGTCATACATTAATCTTTCTCAACGAACGTTACTTGCATTATACCGTAGAATAGCGCGGGATGTATTGGATGAATCGATTAAGTGGCTAGTTTTTTAGTAGGCAACCTTTTCGGAAAGGAAAAATAATTAAGCTACCGATAACAGTAAATTAGTACAGTCTTAGAGGAAAACAGCTCTTCACGCAACATAGATTCGATGTACATCAGTGTTAACAAAAATGAAACGATTGGTTAAAACCTAGGATAGCTCATCGATCATTGTAAGAATGTCTATGTTCATACGTCGGTCACAATGAGTATAGCTGATCGACTTTATATAGTTTATGTGTGTTCAGCTGAGTTGTGTTTTGAATGTTAGCCAGCACCATTAGGATATCGTTGATAGTGGGATCATTTATGAATTGTTGGACGTTACCTATTCTAGTGGTTATAAGGATAAGGGTATTTTAGTAATATTACTGCAGCTGTCGTTGTTGGTGGTGGTGTCACCAAATTGTACAAAAATGTTATCTTGGTATTGAGTCTGGTAAACACTGTGTCGAATCCTAATTTACGACTTCACTATGTTAGTCGGTTATTTCAAGTTCCTGCTTTGCTAGTACTCGCTTTGTTAGGTTCGAATTCATCAACTATACTTGCATTAAGTATTGCAAATGTGATTGTCGTGAAATAATTTTGATCAACGAAGTTGGTGTTGATAGTAGAATTCCATAGAGGACTTTCCGATAGGTTCTTCATTAAACGGTTGTGTTGAACATGGCGTACTTCATACGTGAACCAGTTGTTAATCAGACATTCCGGTTAGCCACACTTGTCAATATAGAACACTGAGTTATCTGAACGAACACCTTGAGCGTTCCGGATAACAGTACTCATAAGACTGCTACAAAATTGAACTCGCTGGTTGAGTATCCTGGGTTTGAATCGGGATCGGATCGAATAACCAGAGATTGAAGAACAGCAGCAACGCACTGTCTGCAGAACACAAACGTTAAAGATATGTCACAGCCTGTTTATCCACGATTCTACACTTATTTTGTCTGTAATTTCCATCATACGAATTCTCATCTTGATGTTGAACACCCGTATGACACCCAACCGACCATCTGATTTGTTGACGGCCTAAACGACAGCCGTTCGTTGTTCAAATTTTATGCGAAGCGGTAATTATGATAGATAAACTTGAAATGCCAAGCCTTCCAAAATGACTCTGGGTCAGGGTTTTAGCTTTTGGTAAATAAACAGTCTGCAAGGGTATTGATTGGAAAGTGTGGCGAAAGATATTAGATATATCCACTGGAGTTTATTACAATGTAGTTGACACTGATTTCAATGAAGTGTTTTATGTGTCTACAAATCATAACATAACAGATTAGATTATCACTTATGATTGTATCACCGAAAACTCCAGTAGATTAACTTGTGAACATTAGAGAAGTAAACGCTATCTCATTAGATCTGCTTGTTGGTGCAAATTTAGCAGTTTGTTTAATTTTGTCATACGGCATGGCGGTCAGTAAAAGGTTTACATTTTACATTTTCCGGTTAATGGGACTCAAAATAAAGTGCCTTGTTGCTTAATAGTCATTGTTCATCCGAGTCATTTTGCACGCACGCGGCGATTAGCGCACTCACTCTTAGGTGGCTAGTCTCTGAGAATGACCAAAGATTTCTTTTTCTCAAAGTTGAGTTTACACCCAATGTAGATATAGCTGGAAAGATGTTGCTGTGAACTTCTCCGAGAAATAGAATATTTTGTGTATGAAAATTAATCACAGTGTGAACTTGAAATAAGTAGCTAAGGTCAAACCTCGATAACACAAGCAGGCCTTTCGCTATCGTTTAGAGTGCCGTTTGAAATGTTTCCTCCTGACGAACACCACACGTAGTCCATAAGCCGTGCTACTGGGAACAGCGTTGAAGTTTGTCAAATGCAACAACACTTAAAAAATCGGGTAGCTATCGTCCCCATCTTGTGAAACATTTCAGTTAACGTTTTGGATGCGCAATGCAAATTACAGAAAGGCAATGACAACGTGAACGCAGCAGAATAGATGATCTGGGCAAGATATAAATTCTTGCATTCTTCAGCTACTCAGACCGTAGTATATTTGATCTAGAAACAGAGATCACCTATAGTTTAGCATGTATGACATATTCCCCTTCTAAGAAACAGACCGATGAAAGCCGAAGTAAGACTCACAACCGCTCACACATACTGATATACAGATATGTGGTCAAAGCACGTTGAATTGACTTTTATCGGATCAGTTTGGAAGGCTGCTATTTTGCGGAACAAACTACTTTATTTGTTCGTCCGATCAACCGTACGCTTTTCAGTAAAGTGCGCGAAATGGCAACTGCACAACTGTTATGTTGCCTATGGCTTTAAAAATTTATGTAATTGTAACTTGCGACAATCCAAAATATTTGTGGAAGATCTGAATACACATTACTTACCGATTCCAACAGCGACCTGAACCGTTGAGCAGCGCCACACGACTGGTGAATTATTAAGATCAGAACTATATTACTATCACGTTGCTCGACTGGATAGACACGGCATATATTACCAAGATGGCTCACGCGAGGCAAAATGCCGTAGACCCAATACATCACATCATGTCTTAATCAGTTTTTTATTCGGAAGTAGAGTTCACTGGGTTTTGTTTTTCCAAAGTCATTGTGGACACTTGTAGAAAGGGGGATCAGGAAATATCAAACTGTGTAGATCGTGAGATCTTTTTCAATTGAGGAAGACAAGAGCCAACTCACAGTTATTCATTATTAAGAAAAGCGTAGCAAACGTTTGGGACAAGATCACAATAACCTCCCACTATCACAAACCACATGAATCCGACATCGGGCTCAAGTCCAACCGGTCTTTAGAAAGTGCCCTAGAGACGCCAATCCTGCTTGGTTGCAGTCACCAAAGCCATCAATGTTAACTGTGGAGTTTTGTCTCCTCAGGGAGACTAAATTCATAACTATCTGGGCAACGGTCTATGCTGTGTCAGTAGTTTTGGCCGTAGTACAAGCTTCAGTAACTACTGACCAGAAACAAGAAACCATGACGATGAACCCCACGTACGAGGTTGAACGTATGGAAGTTAAATTGAGCCACGGATGGACAAGTTGTCTATTTAGTACCAGGTTAAACCAACTAACTTCAGAAACTAATTTGCTTTTCTATACTATTAAACAGTGTAGGTTGTTCATGTGTGTACATATTCAGGGCCGAAC
>LOND01003925.1:26868-43017 GCA_014220965.1 Paragonimus kellicotti
GGCAGATTCGATTGGGCATGTTTCGTAAATGATAAATATGTCGTCCATGTATCTTTTGCACAGGTGCGTGAAGTTTATGATATTTTAAGCTTTCTTCTCGAGAAGCTACAAATACATAAGCCCGATTAGGTGACAACCATAGAGGCTTCAGTCTAGTGTCTTCTACGTCCAAGTTACTGTCTGGTCTTATATTACGTGGGTTCCCTATGCCCACAGAGAGAGAGAGAGAGTCAGATATGTGAAGCACAGACAAGATTCCGGTCTGGTCATGGGTGCATTGATAACATTTTAATTTTGGGACGTATCTTGGAGCACGGGCACTCTTACAGGCAGCCGACGTTAGTGGTCTGTTTAGACCTAAGGGATGTTTCTGATTTGGTTGCTCGCAACGTTTTCTGGAACTGCCTTTTTCGGAAGGGAGTTTCAGGGAAATACGTGAATCTGTCGAGATGATGATGTCCAGTGATAAGGTAACGCGATATTAATCTTCTTATCGTGACTCCGAAAACCATTAGGAGGTTGACAGTTCAGTGTCTTGGTTTGCCCATCAAAACAGCCAGCCACGATTGCCACTCCTGTAAGTCTTGTAGCTGTTTCAGCGGGTTAGGCATAGCTTACCGACTGGCAATAGTGTCACGGTTGTGAGGACACTACTGTCTGAGGCGATCCATATGATGGGCTTAGCGTTGTTTTGGGAGCACAGGTGAAACGGTGCGAGTGAAATCAACTCCAACAGGCAAGAACGACAGGACTGCGCTGGAGTATGTGTGAGTGCTTCAATGTCGAAGCTCAGGTGTTACATCGAACCACTCTTGCATTCGATCGGTTGCTTACTCCACGTGCAAAAGAAATTGATGGTAATCAACCGAAGTTTTTCGGAAGATTGAAAAACACCTTTGGTGGAAAAATTTACATTACTGGCCCTGAAAGCTGAGGTTCAAACAGCGAAATGGGGTCGTCGAGGTGGTCTTAAGAGGGGCACAGATATCGGCAGACAGTTAACAAATAGCACTAACGACGATATCAACAAAAACTGTGAGTGATTTTTGCAAGAACGCCGCTCCAAAAATATGAGACCGGGTAATGGATGCGGACATTGTATATGGCATGTGCGATGAAATGTTCAACGCCATAAATCACTGAAGTTTCACATTAGGAGAGCGTTGCTAACTACAGAGCAAACGCGAGATGAGTATGCAGATTACGGTTTGCCACTTACCACACATCCTGGAATGAATTTTGGACATCGAAATTGCTCATATTCAAAAAGTAAACGGTGGCCAGAAAGATGAGACAGACGTCATTATAGGGAATGGCGAATGGAACTGCCACCAAGAACGAATTCTCATATAGTGTTTATATGATAAACTTGTATATGTGAACAGCTCCAAAACTGGATGTTGGTTTATAGCTTAGTGCGATACAGCATCAATCCAGTGATACAGAGCAGACGAGGACTTCACAGAATACCACTAACGATGGCACACTCGTTCTACAAAATAACTTTCTATCTTACTCACTTGATTGCGTCGTTTGATTTTTCCAGCCTGAACGGAGTATAGGTTTATAACCTAGTTATACGTACGAATGTGTACAGCCTGCACGAAATGATGACCCACAAAACAGCGTCTTTCGATCACTCAGTCAAAACGCATACGATTAGATTTTATAAGACAAGCCCTGCCGTAAAGACGACCTGATTCCCAACACAATCGATTAAGACTAATCAAAATTTAACTAGATAATGGAAAGATGCAAGGATCGGGGTGAAAAGAAGGTGCGATGAAAGCTTCACGTAAGTGACGATTTAGGAATATCAATGCGTACGGAGCAACGGATACATGTACCATTTGTCTATGCGCCACTTCCACAAGAACCTCCCAAACAGACTGAGGGAGGAAACGCTTACTCTACAATGTGACGTGACAGCGTTCGATATCAATCTGAGAAATGTTACAAAATACACAAAATGTAGAATACGCCTAACGTATTGTTCAGAAAAGAGAAGAAACGCGGCAAGAAGTTCCGACTGGTGACGTACGTGTGTAATCCTATGGTCCCCAATAATACAGCCCAATTTTTAGTCATAAAAATGAAGTGCATACCAAAAGCAACAAGATATCAAGTATGGCGACGGACAGATTGCTTTTCGATAAACACGCCCATTTTACAGCGCCATCAGTAACGTTTATGGTATGGCCCAAGAAAAACGAAATGGTGGAAAACATTACATGAATAATCAGCTTCACTGGCTGCCGATTGTTCCATTCTGATAAAAATAACTGGAATGTTCAAGTCGGTGTAAGGAATTGATAGGAGACGCGCGAAATACACTCACTTCATCGAATAGCTGCTGAGCCTCGTCCAAAATGGAGTACAATGGTCTGCTACGTTCTCGTCCGCGCACAAAAGGAACGATGCAGTATGTACACATATTGTCACATCCGCGCATTACGGATAGAAAAGCACACGGACTGAAGCGAGATTGTGGCTGACAAGATTCAGACTCTACCACACGACATAGACGGATCGGAGCTACATCCGCATAGGTTTCTTCCATTGACAGTGCCACGCTAGCACCTTGAATTCCCGCATAGGAATCTTCGATTAATCTGGGAAGATCGCGATAGGCGTCTGGACCACAAACGAAATCGGCGCCAATGGAGAGCACACGTGGACGTTGAGAAGTGTTACAATTCGATTGACCGATGATGTCTCTACGTGACAAACTGTCTGGACATTGTCCATTGAGAAGCTGTTCTTTTAACCGTTCAGCCATACACCCTGATGGGAGAGAATAGTGAGTTTCAATTGCAGACAGGGCTAGCAGATATAAAGACAGTGGAAAATGATAAACCTGGCTTCTCAAAAAATTAATTAGTGTGACTGCCAGACAGAATTGAAAGAGCAAAGGACATAACGTACCAGCCTGAAAGAGTCACTGACATATCATCAGACAGTTTACGAGTGCCACAAGGAAGGAAGGTAGACGCACGTATCGGATACACCTTGTATTTCTGCAACCTAATAAGTTGCGGAAACGACGATACTCAAGTACGTCGATTTCACCGCTCAGATCACAGGGTATTTACTGCCACGTAACAGGAGGTCACAACCGGTCTGGAAACATGGACAGGAGTAACATCAACATTCACGGATCAAACTGAAGATCACGTAAGCAGTAGTCGGGATTGTTAATGCTGAAATATACAGAACTGAGGTATGCCAGTGAACCAGTCACTAGAACAAGTGAACTGTCCACAACCTATCAGTTCGTACAGCCACTGTCCATTCTAGATGGCCGGTTTGCACTGGCTACGACCACAAGCACTTATAAAGTTTCCACGATACCCATTCTCAAACGGATATTCTAAAGTTGGCTTCGAGATTGTTTGAACTCATCAGACAGACGAGATAGCCCGAACGAGGTTCGGGCAGGCAATCTTTCGTATTACCAGCAGAAACCAGACCACCAATCATATGAGCACCGCTATAGTCTGAATGATTGGTACAATCGGGGTGGAAATTGTACACAAACGATGCACATGTGACCAATGGTCTGCAGCAGTGACCTTCAGCCTTTACTGTACATCGCATAATCGAAATACTTCCTCGGGTCACAGCAAAGGAGAGACATATAAGTGGGCGAATGAGTTTTAGTTGATAGCTTTGGGAGGACAGACCACAGAAGAACGGGAATTTGATAATCAGCTACAGGAGACACTACACTTACGCACGGAAACGTAATGTGGGTAGAAATGTCAAACAGTAGCAACTGCCTCAACGGTTGAAGAATTAAAGGGAGTAAACGGGGAACGGGTGGTAAATGAAGTCAGTCAGTTCAATGTCACGCTGCAATCAAGTACCCACTTGAATCGTGGGTCTTGATAGGGTGTGGGTTGGCCATGGCAGATCCAAAGCTAAGAAAAAAACGGTTCTGGGCCCACAGGGGTGGGTTGTACAGGCGAATTCTAATAGCTTCAGCTGTGGACAGAATCCCACATCGCACTGCCCTCGACTTAGGAGCTTTAACTTGGTAGATTGGACGAAATGCATCCGACACATTGACGAAATGATTCGAATCCACCATGTGCGATAGTACGGCACGTTCGGCGAAGCTTTTGTTATCCAACTGTTACCACCAGTGTTCGTTTCCCCTCTTATTTGATGACTTCTGTAAAATTTGTTGATAAAAACGTTATATACTGAGCCTGAATGAAATGAAAATCACTGATAAACACGAAGTTGATCGATTATAGCCAGTATTTCATGCACTCGCATGGGGTTTTCTGCGCGCAGTTGAATAATCAACGATAACTGGAGGTGAGAACCCCATTACAAGTAAGGGACCGGACTGTAGATGGGAAGGGGTAACTTTCTTCGCCCAAAAATCGATACTCCAATCTGCAAGGAAAATGGATTTTCTCATTTTTGGGAATTTGGATTGCTCGTCAATACTCTGAAAATTCAGAATTTAACGGCCTCGCCTGACTGGAACAACAAAAGGGTGGACCTAAGGTCAAGGCCGCTCAAAAAACCTAGGAAACATTGTCTGATAAACCACTGTTTTGCCTTCTCAAGTTGAGCAGCAAATAAAGCTCGTTTGAAGGCCGTCTTCTTCCTTACTTGTTGGGGGTTCTAAGTTGCGAGAGTTGGGTTCCGATACTTGCGCTCTGATTTTCGTGCAGTTTTGCGATATCGTTGCGTTCGTTCGTGATCGAGATACTGTTCGCAATCTGCGTTTGTTTCTTGCCTTTCCCTGTCAAGGGAAGGGGTCATAACAGACTGGTTGTGCGATGCGGCAACACTCTGAACGTTGGGATACAAGTTGAAAACAAAGATGCTATGTTACTGATGTTTAACCGTACAGTAGAAAGGAGAATTGAACATTGCAGCGATAACAAAACTTATTCATCGTGGATAGACAACTAAAAATTTTAAAAAATTATGTATAAAAAAATACGCACGGGAAGATTGAAACCGTCTTTCCGTATTTTAAGACATCGCTGAACTAATGTTTCAAATGTGAGTAGGTGATTGGAATTCGGACGGTTGTAGAGTAAGTTAGCCAAATTACTAGACAACATGTTTCATTCTCTGGAATGCCAGTTCACACAAATGCGGGGCACAAAATTCACTTTGAATGTTAAGACTGCTCGAGCGGCAAAAGTAGTGAAATCTGAGTCACAACATGTTTATTTGAAAATGGTTTAGAAGGTTCCGAAACTCGCAGTTGTACGGGTTTTTAGAGTAGACAGATTCCATCAGTTTTTGCGTCAAAACTATGGGGCCATTAATGAAACTGTTTATGCAAATCAGAAATGATGTCTTTAGATGAGTGAAGAAAATTCTGTTTATAAGTTTGGGCAGAAGTGAGAAGGATAGTGGCTTATACATTCCTGTTTGCGTAGACGGAGAACAGAAATATAAGGAAGACGAATGTAAACGGATAGATGAAAGGGGATAAACCCATTGGCCTACAGATATGCCAGCACCGCACACTGAACCAACATTCTGCGAGATACGTGCAATTAGCGACCTGTGGCGATGGGCTACAGGGTAACCAGAACACTTGTAGTGTTGACTTTCACTTATGTGTCGAGAGAGTAAAAGTTCACAATTTTCAACCGTTAGCTATGACCATAATGTTGAACAGTGTGTATCGAACAGACGGATTCTGACAGTGAGATCCTGTGTGTGCAATATCCTGTCCGATCTGAACAGACGTTCCAGAAAATGACATCCCAGGCATTCACTTCTGTTTCGTGCAAAATGTGCTAGCGAATTATACGATGTAGAGAATTTTTTGGTGAGAATAATCTTCACTGAAGTGTTTGCTATGTACTAAGGCTAGATACGGGGTGTTCCTGAACCTTACAAGTCTCATAATCATTAACCAATGAAAATCAGTATCATCTAACATAACAACACATTGGTGGTTTGCACTGCGGCTTCACTGTTACAGATCCATGATGAAAACAACACACCCCAACTGAGTAAAAAGAAACGGGAAGAAAGAGGGTCTAAACCCCGGCAACATTCACGTCACTGAGTTACCATCTCATCTAACATCACCAGCCACCGTCTCCGTGAGTCGCGACATCCCCGGCATGAGAGACAAATCCGACCTACAGTAGCCAGACCGTTGTTGAATTACCTCATTTTTTCATGCCAGGTCATCATCTGTCCACCTCGCACCTTACACCAGTCGGCCGCAGCGTCGGCAAAGAGTGCTCGGTGTGGCAGACGACTAGCTGACATCCTTAGTACATGACCTAGCCATTTAAGTCTGCGTAAATGTAGGGACTCGCCTGGAAGTCACTATTAAACACCCGCTTCCTAATCTCTTCGTTTTTCGCCCGTTAGTGTCATCTGATGCGAACGACCTAGCGTAGACAACGATGACGGTTTACGTCTCTTAACATAGGTGACCAGACTTTGTAGTCATAATGTGGCACAGCTTTCACATTCGTCTTCCATACGCATCCCTAAGGTCAGAAAGGTACGTCTCTGTTACCAGAATAATAATAATAATAATCACAGACAGTAATAAATCAGTGGTTCTCATTGATGGTTAGCTGTCACACAACCATGAAGTAAAAAGGGAACTCTGTAGAGTTGCCCTTGCTTACCGAAGACTATCCCATCATTAGATACGGGTTTCTCCCTCACTCTCTATACTTCCGACGCTGTTGATTCAACTTTCCAAATACGCAAACTTGCCAACAACAACAACCATTTCATTATTCAACATTGAATGCATGTAATCCCAGCAGTCTTCCAGAAGCATCTTCCATTTTGAAGCCGCAAAGCAAATTCCGAATTACGTTACAGAACTCGAAATGTCACCTGGCATTCTCTGCTGCTTAAAGATTGTCAAACCACCCCCAAAATGTCGTCAGCACAAACAAGATCAGTCAGTCTCCCATTAGGCAGGAGGTCTACATCACACTTCACGAGTGTCAAAGACGGTCCTCCACTATTTTGCGAGCGGTTCAAGCTATCCTCCCTCACGGAGGATCAGTTCAAGTGCCTCATCTTTGTCTGCGGCCTCCAGTCCCCAATGATGCTGACCTTCCGCACACGCCTGCTCAATCGGATCCAACAAGACGAGTCAGTTACCCTTCAGGACCTCACTACTGAAGGCCATCGACTGCTCAACCTGAAACATGACTCTGCCTTGGTCCAGAATCCTGCTCAGTCCTCAACTGCTGTCAACACAGTCGCATGTCCAAGGCAACAGCAACAAACCTCCCCAACGAACCGCCCAGTGAACCCTGCCTCCAAGAAGACGCCGCCCTCTCCTTGTTGGCATTGCGGCGCATGGCACTACACGCGTTACTGCCCCTTCAAGCAACACCGCTGTCAACGTTGCAAAAAGGTGGGCCACAAGGACGGCTACTGTCAGTCACGCACGTCGGGCAGTCAACGCGCAACTAACAAGCGGCCACGCCCACCTCGTCCAAACCAATCGCCAGGTCCAGCAGCTTGCTTGCTTCCTTCAAAGTCGACGTCGCCTCACGCAGGAAGTTCGTGTCCGTACTGATCAACGGGCACCCAGCTCGTCTCCAGCTTGACACTGCGTCCGATATCACGATCATCTTCCAATCGACTGTGGAAATCAATCGGCCGCCCGCCAGTCCAGCTGACATCCCATTCCGCCACCAGCGCCTGTGGTGGTACAGTGCAATTAACTGGGCAGTTGCACTGTCGTGTCAGCTTCAAGAACAAAGGAGTCTGTTATCTCTCTGACTCAAATCTCAACCTACTTGGTCTCGACTGGCTTGAACAACTCGGCCTGGCAGAACTACCAATCACGGACATTTGCAATCGATTGCAGTCCTCCACAGCGAAGCCACCACGCATGGCGGATGAACTCATTCAACGCTTCAAGTCGGTGTTCGACGAAAGTCTTGGCTGCTGCACCCGTGCCCAAGCGGTTTTGCACCTCAAACCTGCGGCCCAACCTGTTTTTCGCCCAAAACGCCCCGTACCATACGCTGCTTTACCTCTTGTCGACCAGGAACTCAAACGCCTTGAGGATCTGGGAGTGCTGACGCCTGTCACCTACTCATCCTGGGCAGCCCCATCGTTGTCGTGAAGAAGGCCAATGGATCAGTTCGTATCTGCGCTGATTTCTCTACCGGGCTCAATGCTGCTTTGGAAGCTAACTGCCATCCACTGCCCGTCCCTGAAGACCTGTTCACGATACTTAACGGTGGAACGTGTTTCGCCAAGCTCGACCTGGCCGATGCATACCTGCAGGTCGAAGTCGCCCCACAATCCCGTGGTCTGCTGACGATCAACACACATCGCGGTCTGTACCAGTACACCAGACTGCCATTCGGTGTCAAGACCGCCCCAGCCATTTTCCAGCAGATCATGGATGCCATGCTATCCGGCCTGCCTGGCACGGCTGCCTACCTGGACGACATCATTATTTCTGGGCGAACGCGTGACGACCTTCGAGAACGAATCGCGGCCGTTCTCCAACGCGTCCAAGATTACGGGTTTCGGCTTCGAGCGGACAAGTGCCAATTTTTCATGTCGTCCATCAAATACCTCGGTTTCGTCTTCAATGCTACCGGCCGCCGTCCAGACCCCGAGAACGTTCGTGCCATTCAGCACATGCCACCTCCGAAGGATGTTTCATCGCTTCGCTTCGTTCCTGGGTCTCGTCAGTCATTACGGCTCTTTCTTGCCTTCGCTGCATGACGTCCGAGCGCCTCTGAACCAACTTCTCAGGAAGGACACACAATGGCACTGGTCTCCGGAGTGCGCACGAGCCTTTGACAAGATCAAGTCCATGCTGGGATCAGAACTTTTGCTGACTCACTTCGATCCCAGCCTCCCTATCGTCGTAGCGGCAGATGCCTCCAACTTTGGTGCAAATTCCGAATTACGTTACAGAACTCGAAATGTCACCTGGCATTCTCTGCTGCTTAAAGATTGTCAAACCACCCCCAAAATGTCGTCAGCACAAACAAGATCAGTCAGTCTCCCATTAGGCAGGAGGTCTACATCACACTTCACGAGTGTCAAAGACGGTCCTCCACTATTTCATCCATGAAAAAATCCAAAAAAAAGTGAGTGGACAGCCTTGATGTACGCCAATCTTGGTGTTAATCCTGTCAAACAATTAACCGTTGACTCTAATCTCGGCTGAATTATGGGAACCAGGTGACGGCAGTAACTTCCCATACTTGTTTAGTACAATCCTTAGTATAAACAACTTTAAAAGTTGATGAGTAGTCGGGGATTTGGTTAATTTCAAGTTGAACATCACCCACAATTGATCGCAGCTGTCGCATTCCCATAGACTTTCCAGTCGGCCCCTTTCGAAAAGAAGCACTAGACTCGAGTTTCGCTCTCATTTGAGCTCGTCAGTAGTGCATATCCTTGCCACTGCCGGGACTAGAACTCCGGCCATTCTTTCATGAGGCAACCGTGTTTACCACTGCGCCATTGACCTCACATTAGGCACGACCGAATTATCATATGTGAACGCTCAACCACTTTCGCTTGTGAGTAATGATCAGGTTGCCCGATCGCTCGAGAGGAGACACAGTTACTGTCTGTTAACTCCAATCGATGACCCCTCGACTAGGACTTCTCTCCAAGTTGAAATCACAGAAATCATTGACTTGTCGAGCGGTATTTTGATTGTTGATGAGTAGTAGGGGATTTGGTTAATTTCAAGTTGAACATCACCCACAATTGATCGCAGCTGTCGCATTCCCATAGACTTTCCAGTCGGCCCCTTTCGAAAAGAAGCACTAGACTCGAGTTTCGCTCTCATTAGAGCTCAAAGGGGCCGACTGGAAAGTCTATGGGAATGCGACAGCTGCGATCAATTGTGGGTGATGTTCAACTTGAAACTTTAAAAGTGAGACCGACCAACTAAAATCAAACGCACCCTTGTAGTCGAGGAAAATGCAGCTGTTCGCCGGCGGTACGTACGACGCTAATCCGGAAGTAAGTCAAGACCGAACATTTGATCAGTACATCCTCGTCCAGAACGAAACCCTGCCTGTTCTTCCCTAATGTTTACCTCCCGAACTGCAGTGAGTCGACGAAGTATAATGGATGCCAGAACCCTTGAAATGACTGGGATCATGTTAATTTCCCCATGGTTTTCTCAGGAGCTCCAAACTTATTTTTTAGTATATGCACCATTATCAAGTGGGCTCTGCAGAGAGGAGCGTTTTCCATCGTTTGCACAAATTGAAACTAACGTCAACCCCCTCACCGAAAAGTGCCGGCACGAGATCACCTGGGGCAGCAGCTTTATCGAATTTGAGAGTCGAAGTACAATAGCGGACCTAAGCTTTCGTAGGTGGTTCTTTACACACGGACTAGAGCACTGCAGTGCAACTGCGTCTTGCGCAGTTCTCGTTGAGGGTCCAAGACGCTATCGTGCAAGTGCTTGCCAGCCGGCCCGTACCGATTTTCTTTCAACCGTGCTTTCTTTCATTTGCATGCACTGTCCGGAAACCGTGGTTTACGAGCGTCGTGTTTACTTGCAAACCCTAACGGTTGCTCGTATCCCTGGGTCCAGTTGGTACATAATAATGGTATATTCCTTGTGGACGCGGACAAATTGTGGCTTCTTATAAAACTTATCTCACTGACTGCATTGTAAACAGTACTGTCGTAACCGATCCAACCTGCAAAAGACGAGTGAGGACAAGGAAAATAATATAGTGTGTACCCGAAATCTACAGTAACCGCACTTTATTATGGATTTGCCAAAAATTCATAAAATCCATGTGCCTACCAGACCTAACGTTGATGGGACTGACTCTGTACTACATCTCGCGAGGTATTTGACAGAAATCGGGTCGTATTATCAAGAACTCTTATGACTTTGTACATAGGATCGGCTCGATTTCTGACGAGCACAATGAGGTACTCGTTAGTTATAATGTCATCACTACATACAAATGTATTTTAGGCAATACCACTAGAAACAACTAGACAATTATTATGATGTGACGCCACTTTCGAAGAAAAGACAGCATTAACTATCGGCCACATAGTAGCTGGAATATTTGTGTGTTTAGATATGAACCACTTTGTTTTCAACTCAAAATTATATATTCAACACCAAGAACTAGCCACTGGATCTCTAACGTCCCTTGTCTTAGAGAACACTTGGGTGGAACAATTTGAGGAGAAGGCAGTGAATCAGTTTGGAATCACACCAAAAGTCTGGCGGCGCTATGTAGACTATACCTTTTCGATTGCGAAACGAGATCGAGTTCAGACATTTTTGTAATACCTCAATTAGATAGACCCCAAAATCAGATGGACAACGGAACCAGAATCTAGTAGTGTCCAGCTGCCATTTCTCAAACATCTGGCTCATAGGATAGGACGGCGCCTCGAGACCACCGTTTATCGCAAAAACAGAGGTATCTCATACTCCTGGCTATAAATCTGCTCATTCTAAACAGGTTTATGGTAGCATTGCAAGCCCACTATTTTACAAAGCCTTGTATCTATGCATGGATGCAAGTGACCAAAAATATAACAGAAAGAGAAAATGGCCAAGTTGGCGAACAGTTTCTTAAAATACGATTAAGATGGGTACGCAACCCAGTTGAAAAAACACCAAGGGAATGAGAAAGTATTGCCGTTATCCCACTCAAGGAAGGGATGTCAAGGGTTATTCGTAAGATCATGAATGAAGTAAGCACCGAAGGGAGGCGACAGTGCGTAAATCTTCGTGCATTTCAAAGAACTCTTATCTGTAGATAGAACTGGGTATTGTGTACAAAGAATAAAATGCAAGGACTATCCACAAGTTCATACTGAGAAGACAGGACGAGAACCTAGATCTAGAGTGAACGAACACCGAATGAGCATTAGAAAAGCACATAGAATATCAGGCCATCACCAGGGATTCTGCAATCGCTGCTCACGCGTTAGACAAAAGTTGACCTAGAAAATACCGAGGCGATTAGGCAAGGGTTTAGAGCTGCAAAGTTGCGCTTAGTTGCAGAGGCTGTCAAAATAGCGAAGAACAAACGCGCTAGAAATAAAGTCGACGAGGCTGAACTCCCTGACACATGCCGGCCGGTCTTTGATCGATCCAGCGGAGCGAGGAACGGAGTCCGCAGTCCACTGAAGGTCGGTGACCACTGGTAAGTCGCGCCGAACGCCCCGCAGACAAATTCCATGCAACCAAGATGATCAAGTCACCTTACATGAAATAGGGACAAAAGCAGCGCAGTGGTTCGAGGATCCACCAAGGAGGGGGCATCTGATGTAGATTCGTCCTATCAGGGTGTCCAAGACCCACAGAGCTGTTGAAACGCTCACGTTGCCGGGGATCGGTGACCGAATTGGTTCATGCGTCTTTCGAATAGGTCCAGCCATCCAAGGTACTCGGAATACCTCACCTACACGTTGGAGCTGGTGATCACAACAATGGTTCGTACGCCTTCCTCGGTATTTGCCCGTGGATGGCAGGGGCTGGAGATGTCCGTATGGCATACGGACAACACGCCGGACGGACGGAATGCTATCAGAGGGCTCGTGTGCTCCAGTCAGGACAGCCGAGAACTTTTGTGGAGGATTGACATGCGGCATGTCGTAGTACCGTCAAACGGCCCATGTGGTAATTTATAGGACCCAGCTACCAACGGTGAATTCACTACACTCTCGTGGTGCTATCGTTCAGTGTCCGCAACCACCTGTTTATCAGGAAAAATCTGCTTATTTTACCGATGGCCTTCATGTGGATGGTCGTTCCGTACTCAACAGCCTAGGGTTGCGTCCTGTGGCGTTGAAGCAGCCTGACCGATTATGTGGGTAATAGATTTCTTGGTACATGTTGCTTCGATTGAGATGAAGATGCATTAGGGAAGTCCCAGCAGCAGCGGCTTGCTCTATTCCGATGGCGCATTGCATCCACTAGGTCTCACGATCTGTTCTCATTTGCACTCGAACTTCTAAGCGAGTAAATCTGTTAGATGAATTATCAATGACGCCGGATATCGTATTGCAATACATCAGGACGTTTGAGTGTTCGCAAAGAAACTTTACGGTTAGCAGCTAAACAAATAACAATACAACACTAGGTATTGCTACACACACGACGAACGTGTCCAGAAACTCCATGTCTTCCAGTGGGTGGGGTCTTAAACTAGAGACAAGCGCGCTCTGGTAGATGAAGGGTTTTCCCTCAGTTGACATAAGCCAATTTGTGTTTGGTGACGAAATGTCTTTCATCAAGTAACACGGCGGACTTCTCCCATGTTAGTGCATGATAGAAACCTATACAGGTAGTACACACTGACTCAGAGCCCAGGAAACAGCCACATCGTCCGTAACTGATTACTGTCGTGAAGCAGTGACCAAGAAGTGGTCTCCAGTTGGCACCCAGAACTTCGAATATTGGTACTCGCCAGAAACAGGCCGTTATTAGCAAAAGGCTGCAACGATCACCGTTGTTCACTCGAAGGACACCGTAGGAATACTGGCCATTTAAGTCAAGCACGTCGGCATTTAACCTGCTAACATCAACGTTCGAATATCCATCCAGTACTATAATGTTCGTGTGCTGCGCGGTGTGCGGAAAGTTAGTGAACTGGTGATGAAATTTATTTTGACTACGAGTCTGACAGCCAGAAGACGGTTATTAAAAATTTATCAACCAAGCAGTCTGACCTGCGCATTCGCACAAGGCAATTCCAACACCCAATTGACTAGCGGCTTAAGATGCAGGGTCGTACGACAAGCGAACATCGTAAGCGCAGTTTGAAACGGTTGACGGAGAATGAAGCTGTAGTACTGTGCTGGAATAATGAAGCCGCATTTCAACATCTGATCTGTATGCATGATTCTGTGTACGCCTGCTATAGGAGGCCTGATATGAACTCAGTGCCACTTTCTTCAGTCGTGCAACTAATTGCACGCAGTGAACGCTTGTCCTTTTCCTAACGACTCATCTATTTCCATTCTTCAAGGTCGTTTAACCCGGACCTTTTCGAGCGTTGTTTAACGCACTCGAAGGTTCCACGCACTTTTCGCTTGGCGCGCTTTTGAGTGCCGCCGAGTGGGCTGGTAGCCCACCTCGCGCTTCTTTTCTTTCTTCTCTTGGTTGCTGCCGTTGGTCCCAGACTAGGCTAGAGCTAACTACTTATCATATTTCCAAACATTGCTGGAAATATACGGTTTGTTTCCAAACCCCACTGCGTTCTCTAGTTCGATGCCTGTTGGGACTACGTTTCGATTGCTCTTCAGGAAAGGCGTTTTAAATTGTTAGTGGACGAGGGTCTAGCGCATACCCACTTGTCCACTACTGTTCATTCGAGCATAAAGACAGAAAACTGACGTTGTCTCTGTTGGGTGTCTGAAGACAAGTAAAAGCGCATTCAACAAGGGAAAAAGGAAGCAGATTCAGTATGATTGGACGGTGACACGAAAGTAAAGCGGGATCAATGCACTTCCGTAACGAATTTACTGTAAAAACAGGAAACGGGACTCAGTCTAATAATTTCATAACTTCCCAGATATTGAATGTGAACAAGTTGCCCGCTGATCTTGAACGGTATATCCAAAGAGAATTATACTACAGGAGGTACGCCGTAACCGGAAGAGCTACAAAGCAGAAAATAAACATCCCCAGTGTTCGACAACCAAGAGGCTCAGCCTACGTTTGTAATTGTCTAAGTTCAATCAAACACAACATTCGAAAAAAGCACCAAGAGACAGCCTGTATACAAACATGAACTATGCCCGAATTCAGATAACTAAACTGAATAGACAACAATTAGCCATACTTACCCAACACACCAATCCGGATCTTGCGATTTTCGTATTTTGACAAAGTGCGTATATAATGTAAACGTTTCCATATCTTCATTTCGGCACTTTCGCGAACAGCACAAGTCATCAATAGAACTACGTCACACTGGAAGTCAGTAAAACAGTCAGCGCGTTACCTCTTGAAGCGATGAGGCTTGCTGGAACCCAGCCTTGTTCAAAAGCGATTTGGCCACCTCCGTGTCACTGTGGTTCATCTGACAGCCATAGGTCTCGAAGAATACTGATGATTAGTGGTGACTGATGGGAACATTAGCGAATTTCACCTACCCCTTGAATGGTTTGAAGCAAATCGTTTGAACTGAATTTTGATACTGAATTATAGTCGAACATTTCAAATACCTCACACTTGATAGGAAAGTATTTGGACACGAGTCCTCTCCACAACATGATCAAGTTCATTGTCGCTGTAAGAAAAAAGCGCAAGGTAGACAACACAAAAAGCACAACACAAGTCTTCGTCAGGAGCCCGAAGTTTGTAGGACCGATACTTGGACGTTCTTCAACTACTCTTCTGACAAAAAGTGATAAACTGTCGTCCAGACTGACTACATTCTTATGTAATACGCCCAAGTCTGGCCAAAATAAGTTTAAGTAACAATGTTGTTTGTTAAGGGGTTGTTTTCTTTAGTTTAGCGGGTTGTTGCATACAGTGCAGAAGTACAGTGCATAACAATCTGAAGCAGCAGTTCTTAAAGCCCCCCAGTATGAATGTCAATGCATTGAGAAGAAACGCATTAATTGAATTGTTCATTGATAGAAGGCAGGAGTCGCCGACTGTGTGAGCCTCTTCACTGAGCGTCTCGACACCGGAGTAAGCAGGGCGTTAACTATCCTCCTTCCCAGCGCGCCATCATATGTGCATCTAGGAGCCGCTTGAAAACCACATCATTGGGTGCTAGCACCACCTGCGCTGGTAGCGCATTCCAGCTATTGACGGCCCGCCGTGACAGTCGGAATACGGCGTGAATTCGCCCCGATCGTTGCTTGAGAATCGTGAGTGGATGGCTCCGAAATCTGTGCTCGTTTCGGAGGGGAAAATCTGCTCTGAGCTCCTCGCCCATGTCACCTCGCAAAATGCGGCGTATCACAATAAGGTCCCCGCGGAGTCGCCGGTAACTACATGTTCAGATACTCCAGCCGTCTGTTATAGGAGAGGCCCCTCATCCCAACAACCATGCGTGTGGCTGCCCTCTGCACTCTTTCAAGTTGAGCTACCTCACTTTGTGTACAGGGGGGCACTGCGGCGTGGCCGTACTCTGGTCCCGGACAAACATGAAATGAGAAGAGTAAGCAAAAGGCCTCCTTGGTCACTTT
>LOND01003926.1:7810-22369 GCA_014220965.1 Paragonimus kellicotti
TTAGAAAGATATATTTTTTTTATTTACAAGATGAAGGTTACACTGAAGAACGTAAACCTCTCCCGAGGTGGAGCCATGTCTCACACAATATCATGATTATTATGTAATGTTTTTCAACAATCAAAGATACAAGTCCCATGTGAAAACTGGTACAAGACAGAGTTTTTTAAAAAGTTATACTTGTTCAAACATTCGACTGTGTTAAATAAACTTAGATAAGATATTTGATATTTGACGTTCACTTAATTCCATCTTTGTTTGTTAACTGTATGAGAAATGAGCACACGTTAATATCATCGGTTGATCAGATGTTTTTGCACAGATATATTTCCACTGCTCTCTATGGCTACTTAATACTACTCAAAAGTAGTAGGAATAAGTTGATGATAATCTCAGCGCCAACCACACTCGACTACCCATTTAGCATAAACACTAGCGTTAAGACCAGCTCATTACTTGGATCGCAAGTTTCTAGTGGTCATTATTTAGCAGAAGATGACTGGCGAAACAGCCTTGACGAGACAGTGGTTTTATTGCTAACCTTCAAAATTGTCATGGAACAACGCAAATGAAACGTTAATTTGTGCATAATCGTCCAACTGAATTATCAGATTTGGGTGCTCAAACATACTCGGTTGATATGAAATATCATACGACATTCAACTTTTTCTGATGCAGTTAATGAAAAACACTTAAGTAACACACGTCAATTCTCGTTCCACCAGGCTCATCCTGTACTGTATTGATAACCGTTAGGTTAAGTTACGGCCGTAACCCGAACAGTGAATTAAACTAACGACTGCATAAAAACACCAGCTCGCAATTTTTGAAAGAATCGATTTCTGACTTCAAAAATGATTTTGGCGATCTTAGAATGAATCGCTGGAGGATCTCTCACTGTGCCGAGCTCGGAGGAGAGTTTGATTCGCGGTGTTGCAAGAAGTGCTCGGAATGAAGGACTTCAGGCCATTGATAACTAAAGAATACATCAAAGTTGTTTCTGGAAACTTAAAGAGTAGATGTATACGCGTTCCAATCGGGCCTCACAAGACATCTACTTGTTAGTGTTACTTCAAGAAAAAATAAGTGAATTGGTTGTAAGCTGGGTGAGTTGTTATGTTTAGCAAGGTCTCACGTTAAAATATGCAGAGAACAAACAATTCTGCGTACTGGTTTTGAAAACCACGACAGGTATTTTTAAACTTTTCGCAAACAAAATCAAGAAAGAAAAGCTGTTACATCAGAAATAATGCGAGATTACGATAGATTTGAGAAACAGTTCGATCCTGGATTAGATGAGTTTTAATGTTCATGGAGTTGTTCTTGTTGTGTAGGAGCGAGGTACCGATTGCTACTCCCTCTGTACGAATAGTGCGTAGAATATTTCTCTGAAATATAATTCCTTCACAGATGCCTCACCAATGGAATATATCTTGTCTGTATATGTTTAATGTACACAACCTCTGTCTATTTTCATTTACACATTCACGCTTTTGTTTTATTTAGAACTTTCGGTGATTTTCTCCCCAATAAAATGCCAAGTAAACTAAGCTAAGTTCTTAAGTTCGACGGAATTTAGAGTTTTACCTGTATTCAAAATAATTCATATTTTTCATCAAAGCCTAACTAACTAACTAACCAACCAAATAAACTACTGACAAAGGAATTGTATGTGGACTATCGTCATCACGAACGTTACAAATGTCGTGCAGTTTCGGGCCATTCGCTTTCCCATTAAGTTTTCGTACCGCGGTCCTGGTTTTTATTTAACATGAAGTTTTCTTCACTATTTTCCGACTGACGAAGGTACAATTAAACTTACATCGGTGTCTATGTCACCTCTGTTTTCATTTTAAGTTACAAGGAATTTCGTGATATAATGCTGGAAGACGTTTTGATTGCTCATTTTCAAACAACAGCTCTCATGCTGTGCATGGTTGTTGCTAGTACACATTACATCCCACTCAAATGACCATCTGAATGAATACCGAAAATGTAAAAGTTTGAGTTGCCTGTCATGGACGTAATTTATCTGCCCTAAAATCTTACTGAGATTTTGATCTTTACTTAAATCATGTCGCTTACTAATGATAAAACTTCTCACACAAAACCTATGTATTCGTTGAAATAGGTATAAGAATAAGAAATTTGGAAGAAACAAACGCGTGAAAAAATGGCATTCTAAAAATGGGCTATCAGTACCAACTATTTTGCACCGTAGTCAGCAGGGTGAGAAAAGGAGTTAATTCGGTTCCAGCCTGGTTAAAACACATGTAACTTATTTTTTTATCCACGATTATTTGTGCCGTTTGAACGTTATTCACTAGCAACTATGGCTGAAAATTAACATGCAACAAGTCAAGGGTTACCAATATAGGGAGGTCAAATAAAGTAACAAGGCGTTTGCCTCAAAAACACAGACCAAAGTTTATCTGTTCCTCAGGTCAACGATAGACAATACTTGTTGGCTCAAACACGTCTGGAACACGTGTGGCGCTACTTTCTGAGAGACGTCAAACAGGATTCGTCTAACTGAACAATGTGACTTGTCAAAAGTAATAAATTGACAAGTGCTTCTTAATGTTCTTTTGCAACATACAGTCAAATTATGCTCTGTAGTTCGATCGGTTAGGATACTACTTAACATTTCACAATCCAGACATCTAGTAATTTCTAAGCTAGATTTAACCTATCATCATATCCACTAACAGGACCTCGGATACTAAGATAGCCGCCGGTTTTGTTAATCAAGTCCAATGGTTTTGCAAATGCGGTATGTATCACCAGTTCAACTGGTTTGTAGTTCATTCACTCATGCACGTTATTGTGTGCGAACGCTCCAGTGTTTTAGTGAAGTTAATAGCAACTTCCAAAGGAGACATATCACAAAAACCGGCAGTTGCCTCACCAGAATGTTCAGAGCAATTAACTGTGAGCAGTTGAGTTGGAAAAAGGTATTCTAAAAGACGTCAACTTGAATGCCACGGAGCTGGTTACAGGTTTGCATAAGTGCCTATGAACTTAGCGGAACGTCCTAAAATAAGGCCAGAGTTTCCAAATAAAGTCAAAATCAGTCAATATGTAACGCTTACTTCTAATATACTGATTGTGGAATGTAAGGTAGCTGATAGTTAGCCACTTTTGGTACTCTTTCAACCTAATTCTTTTTCGTGCAGTATTTCTGCTTGCAAGTAGTATTCCAGTTAACGCGTACTTCACCTCTGTATTCAAAATTAATAGCCAACTTTCTGTTGTTTTAAAAACTCTTGGGTTGCCAAAATGCACTTAATCAAACAGTGAATTTATCTCACACCTGGTGTCCGCAGTCGTATGAACCATGAATTTTTAGCGTGAAGTCGGTAACAGTTGGAAAGTCTAAAGTGTGCAAAATCTGCTCATAATAGTTTAAGTTGTGCACAGTAGAAATGTAAATATATGATATAATCTATAATAATTTTCGGTCGAATGTTTGCGTAAAGAATATAACTAACCTTCTTGTTAAATTGTTGCATGGCACCGAGTCCTGTAAGTTGTTGTCATACCACTACGTCACTGACAACAGAGAACGGCAGAAAAGTAGTTTCTTGCCCAGTAAACCAGGAAACACACCTGCATAGGAACTTGCGCTTCAAATTTTAGACCTGGAGAAAAGTTTTTCCATGTACAGAAAAGTCACTTCGCGGTTTCGTAAATATAAACTGCAGCGCACAAACTATTTTTTATTTTAAAAACCACATATTATTCTGAAACAAAACAATGATAGCATGTCCACTGGTATTTCGTCAAACTGCTACAGATCACCCAAACGTGCAACCCTAGAGAAACTGTGCAATTTGAGTTGTCAGATTCAAGAAAGACAGGATTAAGTCTATTGGATTAGTAAAAAAACAACCGCAAACACAGCAAATATCAGCAACACAAAATGAGTTAGACATAACTTCGCATCAGTAACGAAGGACTGTCCGCTTTTGTTTTCCTACGGATCGATTATTTAGGCTCAAGCCGTACTTATTAGATCCAAAAAACCTTCAGCATACTTTCGTTCATCAAACTTTACTGACAATGAAAAAACCATCATCTAGCAGAATTCGTATAGTGCTTCACCATTATAACTAGCAGAAACAGTGAAAGATCATTCGCACGTTCGATGTGAGGTACTGGATGGAAATGTCGCAAACTAGACAGTGTTGTTTTGTTGAACAATTCATTGGGTAAATTTTCACACCTGGAAAGCACTCGTAGGGGATTCTTGTTGCTTTAGTGCATACTGATCTTATCAGACCAGATAAGATTTGGCCGGATGAAACAGTAGTATTTTCTAGGCAACAATCGCATCTAGCAAAAGTGTAACTTACCGATTCTAAGTAAATTACACTGTTAGATTTACTCAAATATAAAGCAAAATGAATATATATTCTAGGCTTTGACCTCAAACTGCAAGTGACGGCAGTGCATTAAAGACTGTGAACTGCAGTGCTGAATCAATGCTGAGGTGCTTGGGATTTTGTAAGTGAACAAATGCAGATGGCTGCCAAACGTCTTCGCATAAGTTATAGATGAGTTATGTGGACAATCTCACTAACGGAGCCTTTTGTGCATGCTGTGACGCAGCTGAATTCGTGTCGAAAATTCATTGTGTACTGGTACCGTATCAAGGCCGGTGGTAGCAGTGACCCAGGAAGTTTGTATTCCATACAATTTATTCTGATACCACAAATGTGTGTATGCTGAAGTTTGTAAATTGACACGAATTACTTAACTGTAAGATTTTACGCATACTTCCCTCCCCAGGACCTCTAAAATTTTAAAATTATTTCACACTAATTTCTTGGATACAAGTTCTGTTTTCCACGTTCGCAGAGCTGATTCGTTAGAAAACACTGTGCTCCCGCAGTATACGACGGACACCTGCTGAGTGTGAAATAAAATATTCGGATTAGAATGTCATACAAACAAACCGTCTGCTAAAATTTTTTCGGTGACTGTAGTAGTCTAACCTGAGGCACTTTTACTAAAGTCAGAGCATAATCAGATTCAGTGTTCAGATATAAGTGCTAATTTTCAACGGTTCAGACAACTTTTACCAAACATAGAACAAATTCTTTAATGTAACTTTGTGACTGCGTAAAAGTTGACGCAATTGCGGAGGTTGAATGCACAAGGGAATTCAAATAACAGTATAAAACATCATGAATGACAAACTGTTTGATCTTTCAAATTAGTATTTGAGTGCGGAACTAATCAAGACTGAGTTGCACTCCATTTATCGGTCTAAAATATAGCATACGTCGGACTGTATCAAAAAACTTTGTTACAAACGAAATTTGCAAAAGAACTGGAAAATGAGCAGTAAAGTATTTGTACCACTTGTAATATATCGGAATAGCCTCATTTTGGTGCAGTGTTACAGGAGACTAGAGAGTCCTAAGGTTCATGACATGATGGATACAGCATGCGAATTGTGTAAGCATCACACTACTTGCATCTTTCAGCAAATTCTCACCTACGGTTATCGTACAGATGTTATGCCAGTATTCTTACGGGATATTGAAGCTTGCACTTTGGAAATTAAGTCAACCGTGGAACTGAAGATTTAAAACCAGCCTACAAACTTTAGGTTATCGGTCAATTATGGCCATCGATGTTACTGTTGAACCATGGCAAAATACGGGATTTCGTTTTAGGTAGAGTATGATAACACAAATTGAACTCCAATGTGTAGACGTAACGCGGCAACTGGCAACATTTGAGGCCGTGATAAAAAAAGACTTTCCGTCATAAGCAAGTGTCCCTTCTGAAACAAGGCGACTGGACCTACAAACGGAACGTTTCCCGACCTGATTCCATGAGTTATATCTCAGTGCCGTATTTAGAACAATTCTGTGATCACCATCGAGATCATTAACATGGAGAGAAATACAACAGTGGTTCACATTGAAGTTAACTGCCACAGGACCACAAAGGAAAAAACCCAAATTAAGAGAAAGAAGAAAAAAAGAGGACGAGAGGGGAAGCAAATGTAACACATCAGAATAGCCAGGCCTATATTTCATCATACAACATCAAGGTGCATTGAGCTTGCAAAAAACAACCAAAGTGTAAGTGAAGGTAAGGAAGTTGAACATCAGCTAAGGAACTTTCAAGTAATTACTTTATGAATCGGAGCTAGATTGGTCATTTTGGTGGTCAAGCCTGATGGTCACTCCTCACTGTACCTGGCATTCTACAGGATGTAGTCCACTATCATTTCCATTTTATATCGCATTCACTTCAGTTCACAATTACGCTTTTGCGACAAATTATGCACACAATGTACTGTCGGACATGGTCACTTCAACCCAGTGATATTTACACAGAAGTCCAGAACACTGGTTTATGTCCGGCGCTGGAATTCTCTCATTGTTCCACATCCGATATTCAATCGATTTATCGGGACATGTGTGCTTCACAAACTAAACCTACTGTTCGCCAGTTGCCCTCCCGGGTTTGTTAAAGAAGGACCTTGTAATTTATGCTCGATCCCTAAAACATTGATGCCCCTGTTGTGGCATTCCCGACAAACAGATAGTTGAGTTTAGTGTTTCTCGTCATTTAACGATTCTGGCTGATATAATTCATTTGCCATTAGTCGGACATTTCTACATATATTTCTACATCACCCAATAGATCTCGACAAAGCCATTTAAATGCACTCACCAGTCATTGATGTTCTACCGTTATTCCTCATTTAGCTCGACTTCTACACAAGCCAGAATAAACCACAACTGATACCGAACCCCATCGCTTTTTACGTTTTTTACGGGTTATAAGATCATAAAAAGTGTTTTGTAAGCTGAGCTAGGGCCCCAGCCCGGGAGACGAACCCGATCCTACAGTGACCAACCCCTTCGTGAACGATTTCATTTGTCTACGCCAGGTCATCATCTGTCCACCTCGCACCTTGCGCCAGTCGGCCGCAGCGTCGGCAAACAGTGCTCGGTGTGGCAAACGACTAGCTGGCATCCTTAGTACATGACCTAACCATCTAAGTCTGTGCAAATGTAGCGACTGAACAAAAGAACTCGTTTGACAATCAGTGCCAAACACCCGCTTCCTAACCTCCTCGTTGCTTACTCGCTGGTGCCACCCGATACGAGCGATTGAACGCAGACATCGGTGGTCAAATACCTGAAGACGGTTCACGTCCTCTACTCTGAGCGGCCACGTTTCGCTGCCGTAAAGTAATACAGCCCTCACTGTTGTCTGATATACGCGACCCTTAAGCTTCAGAGAAATACCTCTCTGTCGCCATAGGTGTCTCAGATTAGCGAACACCGCCCTAGCCTTGGAAATACGCGCTTCTATTTCATTCCCTACACCTCCGCCGCCACTGATGCAGCTTCCCAGGTATACAAACCGGTCAACAACCTCCATGACTTCATTATCTAACATTAAATCTACGTGATCACAACAATCTTGCAGAAGCACTTTGCATTTTGAGGCTGCAAAGCGCATTCCGAAGTACTTAGCAGAACGCGAAATAGCGTCCAGTGTTGTTTGTGCCGCTTGAAAGTTGTCAAACAGCAATACCTTATCGTCAGCATAATCAAGATCAGTCAGTCTTTCACCAGGTAGGAGGTCCACGCCGGCATCATTTGAGTGCCGCAGACAGTCCTCCATTATTTCGTCTATGACGAAATTGAACAAAAATGGTGAAAGGGGACAGCCTTGACGTACGCCGCTCCTGGTGCTGAAACTGTCAGATACTTCGCCGTAAACCCTAACCTGAGCTGAAGTATGGCGATTGTTGGCCGGCGGTACACATGACGCTGCTCCAGAATTTGACGAAGGGTAAAAATGTGATCTATACAACCCCGCCCAGGGCGAAACCCTGCCTGTTCTTCCCTAATGTTTACCTCCCGAACTGCAGTGAGTCGACGAAGTATAATGGATGCCAGAACCCTTGAAATGACTGGGGTCAAACTAATCCCCTATGGTTTTCGCAAGAGCCCTTGATACCTTTCTTAATATGGAAACTATTATCGAGTGACCCCAGCACGGAGGGATGGTCTCCGTCGTCCACACAAGTTGAAACAACTGAGTCAATGCCTCTACTAACGCCTCTCCACCTTCTTTGAAAAGTGCCGGCACGAGATCATCTATAATGCTATGAAGAAATTGAAGTACTTAGACAATCGAAAAATCACTCAGGGTTGGTCGTGAGCAGCCATAGGTGAACTAACGAAAATACATGATGTTTACCTGAGCTTTCTTTCAAGGTTCCTTGCAAGACCTTCCGGTGCTGAAGGTAGGCGGAAAATCAAGCGGAAAACGGTTATTCCTCCTGTAGTAATTGTTGTGATACGCATCGTCTTCTAACAGTCACCAGCTTTGCGTTGTCTGGAACACTGAGTGAATAACTCGGCAAGAAGTTGACATAAAAATCTAGCAAGTCTCAAAACTCATCGGTGGCTTGGATTCATGTCCGCTCGTTCTGGGTGGATAATCTTCATAAAAACGGCCCAGCTACCATGTGTGATAAACAATGAAGTGAAAACTGTTTTATGGAAATCGAAAAGGAATTTTGGTATCCGTTTGAATTAAACGTCATCCATGATTGATCACAGCCGTCGCATTTCCGTAGGTTTAGGGAATGCATTTTTGAAGAGAATAGCTGAACTTGAGTTTTTCCGTTGTTAGGGCCTGTCAGTAGTGGATATCCTTGTTATGGCCTCAACTAGAATTTCAGTCACGTTTTGTTGAGGCCACCATTTTAATCATAGTGCCAATTATCTTAAATTGGTTATAAGGCTTCTTCCTCAGTTCAAATCACAAAAATCATTAACTTGTTGACCTATATTTTGATTACTGTTGTGTATTGAAAAGGGGCTATCTTTTATTTTGTTGAAACTATGGCTGAATCCTTTGACGATGAATGAACTTTAGACCTATCGCTCTTCTCATTCGCCTTTTGAGACGCAAATAAGGACTAGTTCCAGGGGACAAAAACTGGAAAGGAAGTTCAGTATGCTAGTCAAACGACTGAACTGTGAGAACGAGTCAAAATGATCGAGCAGACTTGAGTCGGATGTAGGCATCGTTTCCCGAAGTCTACTGTTGTAGTCGGGAATCCAAATGATGACTCACGTGTAGTTCTGCAATCCCTCGAGGTTCTACGATAAGAGCAAAGTTTGGAACAGCACATCGGCTTAAAAGAACCGTGGCAATCTATAATGACCGTGTACTCCTGATCTGAGTATTCTGCGCGCATCTGCGCACTGTTAATTTTCAGTAAAACTATTCGAACAAACTTTAGATTTCCTCGAACAAGTTGAACAACAGTTAGAACACAAAAACTGGTAGATGTGGGCACTTCATAATGAATCACCAGTGTCATATTTAAAATGACATGGATGTTTGCAGGAGCAGGTTAAATCTGTAAGCACGACAGCCTTGCGAAAGAACGTGACTAGACCCCTTCCTCCTACGATCAAATTGCTACATCAGAAAGTTCATAGATAGGCACAATGGACAGAGTGTCACCCGAAGAGGTGGTCCCAGTGAAGAAAAAGAGGGTTCTCGTAGAGCCTTCCATTAAGGATGATTACAGCATGCACCACAAAACACAACGATTGGAAAGTTCAGTTAAGCGAATGTTCAGTGCAAATGAACTCCGTGTATCCACTCCGCCCCAGAAACTAACAGTGTCTTTAAGTTAAGGATATCAGCATATCGGTACCACTTCACGTTGTGTCAACCGGCCGAAATACAACTGCGCAGAAAGTTATTTGGGCGTAATCGAGAGGTGTCTGATTTCCAAAGTGAAGGGGTACTTGCTTAAATCGGTGCAGAAGTCCGTGTTGCGGATGAACGGCAATATTGCGGAAACAAGTAAAGAAACAGCTTTCCTAGTCGCTAGGTGCGTCCTGACCGATAGCCACTGTTATCGATCCATCTTGTGCATTCAGAATCCTGTTACGTCATTCTAACCCAAGATTCTTACGGTTTGCTGAAGCGGTCAAAATCAGTCAACTTAAGCCACGTCTCTTTGTTCACAGACAAGTGTTCGTGAGCTTGACCCTTCGGTGGACCTTAATGACCTATCCTAACACGCTTATTGACTTATCCACCCCTCTAGTTGTTTGCTATAAAAAACGCACCCGTGTTATTGTAAATTTGGTACTGACGAGTCAATACGAAATGCTCGCGTCAACCTGGTTGTGTTCTAATCACTTTGGTCATTCTGTAGCAGTCTTATTAATTATGTTAAATCACACTCCATTTTAGCAAGCGTAATTACACACCTAACTATCCGCATCCTCAACGGGAGCCATTCATGTCATAACAACCATTAATCTTTCGCCGTTTCTGCTGATAACCACATAAGCAATCGTACATTCAGGCAAGACAGTGTAAGTAATTGAGAATTAACTGAGAGCTAATGAATCATTGATACGAGCTAAATATGTGACCAAAGTAAGTTCGCACTGATATGGATAAGTTGTGCGGAAAATAGCAGTTACAACTTTAGCAGCGACCAGCGACCATAAATTATGAACGGACCGCTGGTTGCATCTGTGCGTCCCCACTCAAGTAATCTCTACGCATGCTAGTTAGCTAAAAGCGGATACGAACTCAAGGGGATCAGTGTACGTCGCGGCTGTTCGAAATTGACTCGATGTTGTTCTAGGTTACCTTTTGACCACTCTTTCCGGCACTTCAAAATTTAACTCACTTTCACTCAACCTTGTTCCGACGAGTGCCGAGTGAGTATTGCTAAGCACAAATCGAATGGTAAATACAAGAAATCTTTTCAAAGTGTTGATAGCATATAATTTGATTTCAAAACCAATTCCATTCCGTTTTGTTCGCTACCGGTTAAATCTAAAAATAGATTATCCCTAAGGAAAGGATTTAAACCTGTTCGGTGGGTCGGTATCGTCTGCATTATTGTTAACTAAAACTGGTGAGTGGTATAACTTTGATGAAGATAACTGTAGTTTGTTCAAAAAAGAGGTTTCTTGTGCACATGCACAGGCCATCATGTTTGACTTCGCAAAACGTCTGTAGTACATTGCGACAACAACAACAAACAAACAGCCAACCAATTCCCATGTCAATTGTGATCAGCTTAACAAATAATGGCTTATGCTGCAGCTATCACCTAGACATTGGTGGTGTTTAATTCGCCCGACAAGAACTTTTAAAGTCATGTTCGACTGAGTACAATTATAAAGGGACAAAACTTAAGAGTGCTATTTCACTAAAGCATTGTTAAAAAATGTTTTGAAGAAGTCAGTGAAATCTGCGTTATATGCAGGGAAATACTCCAGGGCAAATTTAGGTTCAGATTCTTTTAAACTGTATTGCGCCCGAAAAACGGTGTATGACCGTAGAGAGTGGCTTAACGTCTCGTGTTGTCTCATACATTTCGAATTCTTGGAAAAGATATTGCAGATTTTCCGTCCATTTTGCTCGTGCGCGTTCATCAGTTTGGAAAAAATGGATGCTATACGAAAAATTCAGTAAGCAAATTGCAGCAGATAAACGAAATTATGGTAGTGACCAATAGTAAATAAACTTGCCACTTGAATACAAATTTTAGTAACTGGTGCCAGAAAATTAAAATGGATATTGAACGATGGTGGGAAATATACTATTAACTTTAAAGAAGTTTTACGAACTTTCGTGTTGTTCTGGCATGTTTCGAAGTCAACAATGGAAGATAACCCTAGGTTATGAGCAAAATGTTTGACTCTACGGTTCAGCCATCTAGGACGTATGACGTCATGAGTTTTGCAATCAAAATCACCTTAACTGAGGGACAAAAGTTACACTGGTCTTTTTACGTTCAATCAGAGGTGTTTGATCATCGAGTGGAGGCGGAATCGCGGACAAATGTGACAAAAATCCATGCGGCCCTGCAGCCTTGAGAGGTTTTTTTATCATTACGGTTGACATAAGCGCATCAGTTGTGGACGGGGAGAGGTTAGTCGAAGCCGTATTTCACATGAAAAGATGGACCGCTAGGAATCACTCGAGCATGGCCCAAATATAAATTGCAATTATGTAACAATGCCCGTGCTACGATAATCAAACCTTCCAATGTTCTCATAATCTGGTGTGATCTCATTGGAGGGAACCGTCATTGTATCTAGTGTCAAGCATCAAGCAAAGTCCGTTATCTGCATGCTTCACTAATGAAAATGACCACACAAACACTGCATTTGATTCCGTAAACATCATCCGATTAGCCTTTCCTAACTAATGAATCATTAGAGTGCAATTGTCATTTTGCGGTCTGTACAGATATTGAAGAATAACGGTTTTTAAGTTTGTTCAGTTCATCTTATCTATCTCATCTGACGAATGTATTTGGTCCATTTTTTTCCGTTTTATAACGGGACGTTTAATAGCCCTTTATTTGCAAGCGTATGGACAGTAATTAGCTCCTAGCTCTTCCACTATGTGCGATATCATTTCACTTCTAAGGCAAGGTTGATAAAAATTTCAGTTGCCATGGTGCTGAAACGTGAGACGAATATTATAATTATGTCCAGCAATAGAGAAAATCGGATTTTAGAATGCCAGCGGAAGTCGTTGGTCGGTTTACGACATATGGAAACCACAAAAGATTGATGGTCGATATCTCTAACGAGACGATCAGGAAGTTGAGAGAACGTTACTCCGTTTTGATTTCTACAGCAAAACATTAAACTTATGAGCTTTTACTTGAATTGCTATTGAAAAGATATTCCTGTTATTGCTTTTCAAAATCTCTCACAGCTTCGTCATTTTCAGGACGTTTTAATTCCTTACTGATAACTCCACTGATTGTTTTCAAGCCCTGTTTTCGTGGAATTGTATCTTAAAACACTGTTCTTAAATAACTGTATAACAGAAAACAGTGGCTGGCAACACTGAATGTTGACAGAATAGGAAAAATGCAGAGTAGGTTGTTATGATTTAATATTTCAAAGTACATTTTAACACAGAGTGACACGAAATAGCCAGTTATAACGTCCTGGATCTTTCTAAAATCAACCAAAACGTTTTCAATTTCTCATTTTTATCAGGTGAAAGTTTAGTGTAAAACAACTCGGTTTGATGTCCTGCGTATTGCTTATTTTGTCAACTTTCCTGGATAACTAGTTTAGTTTTGATATAAACTGATTTATTTGTGAAGTGGGGACAGCTATGGCAACGGTTCTTAACAACTTGCTGCAATATTTTACAAGTTTTGGGATTTATTATCATAAGTGATTTCTACCGAAGGTTCATCTCGCTTGTACGCCCTTTGTACAAACAATCAGCTTGGATCCCTTCCCAATCCACTTTATATGCGGAACCAATTTAGCAAACAACCATTGTCCAATGAACAGTAATCGAGGAACTCTCATAAAACGTAAGTCAGAATCTGGATCGTAATCGTTTTCGGACAGAAAACACCAAAGAATGCAAACAATATCTGACCAAGAGAATGCTTTATTTAGTTTCGCGATAAAGAATTTCGTGCTGTTTTTATTGATAAACGACTAGGGTTGCGCTTGAGTTGTTTATTGATGTACAGGTAATTAACCACACGTTAGCTTTAATAGCAAAACAGAAAGATTAATATAAACGTTCGTTGAATCACTCCAAGGATTATGAATTAAGAAACGATGCCTCACAGGTGACACCAAAAATCACGTGAAGTTGTACGCGTTGGCCAGTATAGAGTTGTAAATCGTACTTTCTGGAATTTATTTATGATTACTGATAAACTTAGTTGACGGAGACAATAATTTCGGTTTTAGGTTGAAAAAAATTAATCTGGTAACCTGTTTACGACAAACTCTGAATGAGAGTTTCCGTCTTGATTCGTATCCTAACATACAACAATAAACTATACCTAATCGATCAGTAGGATTTGCTGAAATGTGCTGGAGGAAAAGGAAAAGAAGTCAAACTGAACAATATAGCGTTTTAAGTTGATTACTGTGCCTTTCAATGAACATCCATGAACAATTCGGCTTGTTTTCTATTTTTCACCTGTTCAATCCTCTGCAGGGATAGACAGAGGGTTACGGTCTATTTTGAACAGCTCTCCGAGCTACAAAACCCGATCCGTTTCAATGTGAGTTTCACAAAAGAGTATTTTGGTTATTTTTCTTGTAGCATTCTACTATCGAGTAATATTGACCCTCAAAATAACATACTGGCCGACATTATTTTTGGTGTGCTAACAAATCCTAATGATAGTTTTTTAATACAATTATAGAAGCCGACATTTTTCAACCTAAATTTGCCACCTATTCAGAGTTCACGTGAATGGCGTGCAATATTTGGATGAACTTTCTCTGTGAATGAAAGTAGTTGAGGCATGCCTGTTATCAGCTTTGTATTAGTTTCTTTCCTTACGTATTTCTTTTAGAAAATTGGGGAGCATATCTGTGAAAACTTTGGACGCCCACGAATGAAGTAATCATTGGAGTGGTTTTCTGAGTGAATCTCGTTTTGTAATCGTGAAGTAATTATTTAGATCGCATACGTCATTTAGAATATTGATCCCGCAATCCTGAATGTCATTAATGACATTCA
>LOND01003927.1:11193-27961 GCA_014220965.1 Paragonimus kellicotti
CTTGCTGTTGGGAAACTGATCGTCGATACTTGAAACAGGTACTGTAGCATGCGGCACATTGGTTCGTGGGTCAAACAAACTTTGGATTTCAGAGAAAGCCCTGAAGTTGTTTGATGCCAGACGGAACATTCCTGCTGGCAGTCCATATAAGAAGTTTGGGAAAGATATCCGTGAGAAACTGAAGCATAGCCTTATCTACGACCATGAGACTTGGCTAATAGAGAAAGTTAAGAAAATGGAATCTGCTTTTCGTTCAGGGAATGTCAGCAGTTTCTCAAGCTGATCCGTGCTACTGGTCCCAGGGACCTTCTGTCAGTGAAGCTATTAGCGAGACAGGTGGCGCTCATCTATAATAAGTCCAGAAGGTTAGAGCGTTGCGGAACACTTTGAGGGTCAGCTTTAGCTGGCCTCCTGCTTCTACTGTGTTGCCGCCACAAACTTGTAATGTAGCATCCTGTCCGAAATGCAACAGATATCAACTTCCAACGAGTCGTATGTTAGTGCGACAGCGACCTGCATTAAACTAAGAACATTTAATTCGCATTCTAGGTCTAAGCTAAGGACGAGGGAGGTCTGAGGCTGAATGATAAAAAAAACGTGACTTATCAACACAATGTTACTATGATTAGCAATATCTTCCGTGAGACTCGCAAACTAATCACTAGAAAGGGAGTCATGGTGGGTCTGAGAGTTAAATTTGATAGGATCGTGGGGGATGGAGGAGAGGGTTAAGATCAGCAGTAGCATGTTTTCGCCTATCCACCCTGCTGTATGCAGCAGATAGGGCGACCCGGTTTATACTGCGAGACGGCCGATGCAGTATGGATTTATTGTTTGTGAATATTCATGGTTGTGTGTGGGCTGAGATACTGCCAGGACGCCCAGACCTAGACAGGAGAACGATTAGGGTTCTCAACCAAAGTCTTTGGCTCAAAAGCCTGTACCGCAAGGCAGCGGTTGGGTGGCAGTGTACCAGAACTGGTACTTTTTCCGGAAAAAGATGCCAACCTTCTTTCCAACCCCCAACCTGGAGGACCAAGAGACTGTGGTTTGTCAGACCTCCACCATTGGCCTGCCTGGTATGAGTGGCTGCCGGTGTGATCGTCATATCGCCCCGTTTGGCCTATAACGTTATCGAGATGTTACATTGCGTCAAGGTCAAGTCTTAATGTGACGGAAGTGAAAACAACATAATGAGTGCATGAAATGCACGCCTGAACAACCGTAACGAGAAGAGCAAAAATATGCACAATAAAACAACCACGTACTTGAAGCAAATCCAGGCGACCCAATCGTCCGAGAAGCAGTGTCAAACCGGGACGCAGAACAAAAGTCCGTGGGATCACAAGTCTGCCTACGTCTCCCAGGCGATCTTTTTCACCCACTGAGGCCCGATGACTCGAGCTATAGGACTTGTAACGCGCTAATTTGTCCAATACAAGTGGTGGAAGGTAATTGAGAATCTGGGAACGGCATAACAGAAACACGTGCAGCTGTGCGTCACAATCGAGATACACACACAGTTCTGAAGTCTTTTGGCACTAATGTGATTGCGACCACACTGCACCGTATCTACTCAAAATTTGGTAACCAGCAGCTACCCTAGCTATCCAAAGAGAGTAACTGACATATTTCTTTAAGTTATACGAACTTAGTTAATATCCGTCATTGAACACAGTGGGACGCATCCTCATGAGACACTTGAGGCATGAGGCTCGTAAACTGACCATTACGAAATGAAACGGAGTAGGCAGCATTCGTTTCCTGGACAATTGACAAGTCGGGAAAATATAGTAAAACTGACAAACGGACCAAACCGGTGTCATCATGACTCATCACAAGGACCACTGTGAGCGAGCGTTATCAAATGCATCCACAGAAGCACAACGTCAAAGTCAAGCCTATGACTGACTGATGTCCAGCCGTATTCGATGAACCGCGTACGCGCTGACAAAGTGCACCCATAAGGCGAAAATATACACAAAAACTCTTCATTTTGTCAGATGGTCTTCGGTGAAAAGTCGCAGGCACGCATTCCGTGAGTAATAAAGCTAAGTGGGTAAACACCGTTGGTTTCATTCGTAGGCCTAAATACAGATTAATCCGATGAATTAAGTTCTTACGATAGCACAGTCAAGCCAGATCAGTAGTGCGTGCGGAAGATTTCGCTAACAATTATCGGTAGCCGGTAAATATTTGGAGAAGGGACGTTGAATGGCATCGAGCACGACCAGTGGGACACTCTGATATGATAGTCATTTGGGTGAATAAGTAAAATGAAAAGTGTACACTCCTACAAAATAAACCGTACCGGCTGTGTGCCTTGATTTATCACACAGAGAAAGCGCAGCTACTTGTTTTGCACGGCCAGCAGCGAGGCGCTTCTGTACCGTCCAACGTTGTGAAAAAGAAAAACATTTTAATGTTGTGCACATCAACTGAACGCAAGCGATGACTAACGTAGGCAAGCGCAAAAATTACGGATCCGGACGATAGCCATAAGTGTCGCAGGTTTGTCAATCACACACCAGAGCACATCGCGCACAACTCTTCACAGAATGACGCTCGCAAATTAGTGAGATGTAGTTTACGCATATTTTTTATGGGAAAGCTAGGCTTGCAATGAAAAATGTATATATCGAATAGCTTAATTTACGCAGTTAGATACGATTAACCAACGAGAAACCACTAGCCTGAGTTCGGCCTCTTAATTACTGAGGTGAAGGGTACGTCATTGCTTGACCGATGTGTGCTAGGAAGCCGGTTTTGACACTATACTACATGGTTCACTAACCTGGTCAAGACAAATGAGTCCAGGCGTGTCATAACACCAGGCTTGATCGCTGAAATGTCGAGGGTCCAATAGAGTGGTGAGTAATCGATTGCCTCGATCTCCGTCCCATGAGCTGCTGTCCAGAGTCACGTTACTGGAGAACAGTCGATTTTCCAGCTGCTCCAAATCGGCCGTACTGGCTGTGATTTGCGCGGCAGATTCTCCACCAGACGTATCCGATCTAGTGTAGGTGGGTATCTGGGTGAGATCAATCGGAGAATTCCTTGCTTTGTCCAGAACTTCAGTCAATGCAGTGTAACTGTGCGTGTCGGATGTGATCACTGGCTGGGCTGAAAGTTTGTCCGTTGGAAATATATGGAAGAACGCAAAAAGAAAGGTAAAAACAAACGATATGTTTGGTGGATTTGCTACTACGTCGAACGTGCATAGATAAGAAAACCCAGAGAACTCATTTGGCCCACACCAGCGTGAACAGAAGCCAAGTGGACCTGCTTCATGTTCAAACCGAGAGAGTTGAGAAGGGAACTCCGTGGAGTCTTACCAGTTAACTAGTTAGCCAACCCAATCTCATTCAAATTTATGGATTCCAAAGATTCATTCAGATAAATAACTAACCATGCGAGATTATACGTCAAAACCACACTTGGTAAGACGAGGTTGTATGAAGTGATTAGCGCAGCCATGCGTGTGCAAAGCGCAAGCACCGTTCAACAAGAGATGATAGGAAAACTGAAGTCAACCAGAACTGTTTCGTGCAATGTCTGTGACAGACCAATATTTGCGTTTGGAGAACACGTAACACAAGACTTCTGCAGAGGAGCTCATACACAATGTTTCTTCGCGGTAAGTGTTTTTAACTGTAACAGAGCAATATCCAGTCTAAGGCTATAACGAGGACGATGAACAATTGCTCGTAAACTCAGAAGAGCTAGGTGGGGCTCGCCAAGTCAATTCCACCTGTCTGAAAAACTACATTGGTGCTATACTATGTTGTCCGGTCCTGTCAAGAGTTGATTCAAACTACTGGTGTAGTTAGCCTCACAGATCTCAACTTGCCAGCTAACAAGTCCCAATCTGTGGAGTGGCTAAGGTTTTTAGTAACGTGTGGTCAGGTCATCACAACTGTCATCCAACAGTCCGTGACTGTATTGAGCAACAAGAGACGTGTCGGTCACTCAAGTGGTATGCAACATACATGACTCGACCAGAGAAGGTATTACCTGAGTCACCAGCGACGATTTCACGTATTTCTCAAGCACATAACGGCGAACCGTGCTGCAGTCAGCATCCAATTAGACCTTAACCACAAATAAACCACTACCACAAAAATTGTGCATAGAAACCGAAAACAGTCGCAAGGCTTTAGGCGCGACCAATGAGGATGGCTGGTGAACTGAGTAAGAATTTGAAGACGCTTGGTTCGAAACTTACTACAAGACATAGTTTGGAGAGATGAATTATAAAACTAGACTTGTTGAGCATTGGTCAACAGACATGTTTCATATGCAGTTCCATTATCGGTGGATATCAAAAAGAACTAAGCTTAAGGTCGGTATATTCCGTTTGAGTGGATTGGCTGAAATTTCCTTCTAAACACGAAGGGCGCAACTAAATGCTAGTGTTGTTCAGTAACAATTAACTTCTCCCGCATCTACTCATGATTTATAAAACGACGTTTAGCAGGTCAAATAAGGACGTTGGTCTTGGATAGATTGGGAAGTCCAAATCGTGAAGTTATCGACTGAAGGTAATAATATCTTTCCATGAGACAATCGAATATCGTGGGTGTTACCCACAGGTTATCATGACTGAACAATGAAATGTGATAATTCAATCATGTCTAACAGGATTACTGAAGCGGTGTTAAGTGCACTTACTGCACACGCCGAAGTTCAACAACCACACATACAATACCAATAATACCTTGTCGATAAACGAAATTCATATTAAACTGTTCCCATAGAACCTCGCATTACCCGATACCACGTTTCTCTGTTCGATGTTAGTTCAAGATGACTCAATGAGTTCCTCTAGTATTGCTCCACACTGCGAAATCTTTGCAAACTAAGCAGATCGTACTAGAACAGTGTAGCGGAGACTAAGGAAGGAAACATCGTCCTCAAATCCCAACACGGTGCAAAGACACAATGACAAACGCTCCAACCAAGGTGAATCAACGAATGTCCACTGCATACCACCGAAGCGTGACTATGTCTAGTTCGTATCTCTCCACTCCATTAACGCAGCAAGTTTCGGTTGCTGTATTCCACTGGGGCTTGATGACCTGTCTAGGTTATAAGACCCGTTAGTGAAACCCTTACTGTTGGAACACCGCAAAGGCAGTCCCATTATCATTCACTGCTCCACAGCGCCAGTTGAGACCTACTTGGTTTGAACAAGTATGACAATACAGAACATCACAGAAGCCACTCCAATCATCTTATAGTGACATCGAGTTCCAGAAAACGATATCGGGACACTCGGAAGTGTAACCGACATCTAAAAGTGAAAAACGTATAGTGTTTCCGTTCGAAATGGGCCACCCGCGATGTGACCGAGAGCGAAAGCCGCTGCTAAACTGTGAATGATGCCCCAGTGATCGGAAGAAAACACTGACATTATTTGCACGTATGACGGACGGCACGTGTACCTACTATCGGACACGATCAGGTGGTGTAATGTGTTTCACAAGGACAGTGACAAAAGAAATAACAATTAAGGAGTAGAGAAAAAAATTCGTACGCGCATAATCCACCGCAGTTCGGTGGCATGCCGCGTTGCGTCTTCGAACGATAACGAACAGTAGTTTCCGACCTTCAGTCTTCGCACCATTGCATTCTACATAAGATACAGTGCACATCATGGACTGTATGTACAGTATATTACGTAAGCATTACAAACGTTGTTTTGTGCTGCACGTCGCACGCTGCTCGATCGGCTATCTCTCCGGTCCCAACCAGGAGTGAGTCAAAAATGCATGATCGGATAAATTGAGGGTGGATGACTAGAAAAGTATGGACTTGTATATGGATGCTACTAGGAAACTGACAACTATAGATCTGGTAAACAAATGCATACTAACGGTACGCGAGAGAACCGCATCCGGAAAGACGCAGACTCATTACTCCAAAGGAAACTGTCGAAAAACAAGTCACCCACTGGTAATCTTTACACAAGCTGATACGTTTTAGCGGTCAGTGACCAAAGTCGCTAGTTAGGGAAGCGTCCGGTTTAAACCGCGTTGAGGGAGGTAAGGATCAAGAAAGAGTTCAAAGAAATTACATGAAGGCCTATAACAGCAGGCAAGCACATCCAGAACCACGTCCATCTAACCAAGCGAGCATGTTTATCAGCAACGTTCGGAAGGGAACGAAATACCTTTCAGGTAGCTGAATCCAGTAGACGGAACAAACACGGTAGGAGATTTGTTGTTCATATGACCAGAAGAGAACGAGGCGTCTTGAGCTTTGAGGCGCGCCTGTTCACGTAAACCACGTTTGGCGGCATTCATACGCACAGTGGGAAACTTTAACAGTCCAGCAGTTGTTCCTGAGAAAAGAAAGAATTAAGCGAAAATGTCTAACATCCACGGATAAAATTAGGTATTTCGCAACTAGGTGACGAGTAAGTTCAAATATGATTTACTTCTTGCAGGAAGTCTTTAGAAATGGCTTCGTGAACACCAGATCGACTTGAATCAGAGCACCGCAGATCATGACTGTTTTTGTTAGCCAGGCTAGCGACTTGATATGTTTCAGTACACCAACAACAACAGTATAAATAAAAGACACCAACACATTAGTTCGCCCTAATGCTTACCTGCCACACAACCACAAAGAGAAGGGCACGCTCTACTTGAGAAAAAAGATGATACGATCTTAGTACAACAAGAAACTACGTCAAAACTCAACCGCCCAACATTAGGGATCTAAACTTTGCGAACAAACCAGTGAGCTACAAGTGAAAGTAAGGCGCTATCAATAAGACAGCTTTTGAGAACAGCTAGTCCCAATGACCACCAGCGAAAAGGTGGCAGCTGTTTTGACCTAGATGAATCTCAATAGAACGACGCACGCCGCAGAATCGAACCCACGAAAGCAGCCTATGAGCGAAAGGAAGCACAACAGCTGAGGAAACTAATTTGCATACCTGCAGTCTTCACTGTTGCACTTCATGAATTACACTTACTCAACAGACAACGTAACCACGACAGAACAACATTCACACCGGTGAAGCGGATCAGTCGTCATCTCTTTTGATGTATTCACCAGCTAACTCTACGAGTCACGATGGCTTCAGTCACGGAGATGAATCAGACCTACAGTCAACCCTTTGGTGAACATCAATTTTTGGAGCCAAGTCATCAGGCTACTTCACATTTTATGAGTTAGGGAGTTCGAAAAAACTTACGGTGTAACAGACGGCTAATTGATATTCTTAATACCTGGCCCAATCATCTCAGTCTATGCATGCTTTAAGGAGTAAACAACGGCATTCGCTTAACACTTGCCATCAAATATCAGCTTCTTAGCCTCATCACTGCTAATCTCTTCGTACAAACGCACGCACGCACGCAGGAATCAGTGGCCAAATCCATGAAGATGACTCAAGACTGCTGTTATGAGCAAACAGGTTGCGCAGCTATAAACTGACACAACACTCACAGTAGCTTTATATTCACGATCATCAAGCTTCAGAGAGAAACCTGGCTAATGACGGGGATGTTCTCGAGTAGAGAATACCATTCTGACCTACGAGACAAAAAGTTCCCTTTCAACCTCCATTTATACGGCGCAAATGATGTACATTCCAAAGAAACAACAAGCCGGTCAACAGCCTTCATAAATTCAGCACTCAACACTAAATATGTGTCATCATAAGTCTTGCAGAAATTTCCTGCACTTCGACGCTGCAGAACACAATCCGAAGAAGTTTTAGTCCAGCGAAAAATAATACCTAGCATTCACTGTGTCATTTGTCGTATCGTCAGCAACGTAATGACCATTTAGCGTTCACCGGGATTATGTAAGTACTGGTGAAGGTCCTTCATTAGTCCATCTGACAAAAATTAACAGAAACGGTGAAAGTGGACAACACTAACGTGTACCACTCACAATGTTGAAACCATTAAGCAGTTAGAAGAAGAACGTAAACTGAGCTGAAGTAAGACGATAAACTGCCGACAGTTAGTCCACATACTTGTTTGGCACACTTCGGCATTTAAACCACTCGAAGTGTAGGTCAAACTACAAAGTTTAAAGAACAGATATTATCAAGAAAAACGACACGTTATCGATGGTACGCACGACGCTGTTTCAGTGTTCACCGAAGAGTAAAATTTGATCGATACACCTTTATCCAGGTCGAAACCCTGCCCGTTGTTTTCATCTGTCCGCCTCTCGAGATGTAGTGAGTCAACCCTAATTGACTGAGGTCAAGCTAAGTCCTTAGTGATTTCCGCAGATTTCCTTAACTCTCCTTGAAAATGAGAGTCACTGTTGAGTGATCTCATCACAAAGATTTTCCGTTGCTAATGCCAGTTGAACCAACTGCTCAGTGGCTCTACTAATACCTGACTGTCTTAATTGAAAAGTGCCGGTACGACGTCGTTTGGGCCAGCAACTCTAGTGCGGTTGAAAGCCGGATTGTGATGACGGGCATCAGTTTCAATGAAGGTCTAAGTCTGCCAACGAGGGCACTATATTGCAAGTCTACGGCAGTAACTAGATAAAAGCTGAACTGGCTCTTGAATTATTCTGCCCAGCCGCCTAATCTACTGAATTTATTAAGGATGAATCTGCCACCTACTTTGCCGGTAGCTTAACTGATAGCAGGAGGCTCGGGGCTAATGGCATGAATGAGTTTGAAGAGTTTGTTGGTGTTTTCTTGATAGAAAAAGGCTCCCACTTCAGCAACCTTCCGGTCAGCCGAACCTCACAGCTGCCGATCAGGCTAGAGCAAAGCTTTTTACCGATGGCCCCCGTAACTTGTTACATGAACTGCTACGAAGGATATTCCGTCTAACCATTATCCACGCGATGGAAACTTAACTAACGCATACCACCTGAAGGAGACTCGGATTCAACGGGGCGGCCAGCCCAAATGTTTATACCTTCCACCAAAGTGACCAAATAAGAGCTACAGGTCGACCTGAGGAAAACAGCCAGGTCTGAGTAAACATCGTCCTCGATAACGACGTCAATGTAGCCAGGCGGAACACAAACAGACAACGGAGGTATTTTTAAGAGTTGGTCTTAGGAGAACCTGACAAGCTGGCAGCACGGTTATAATCACTAACCTGAATACCACACCAATTCCAGTATGATTAGTAGCAGTGGCTGTAGGGTTATACGAAGCGCGCAACCGCTATCAAGTAAACAGTATGTTGTCGGTCCCATATTTTGATTGCTGTCTGGAATACTAGCGTCTAAAACGTACCAGACGTCGAATTCCAATGTCTAACATTAGCCAGATGGCAGGCTTTCGACCTGTTCACTCAGGGATTCTAACAGTGAGAACACTCAAGGCTTAAACAAGGGACGAGGGAAACCAGAGGTCGGGTGGTAGGAGAAGGGAGTCACCGAGATCGTGATACTGAGAAGCTATGTGTTGCAGAATAATTACTCGAAACATGGATTGAGAGGGGCCAGAGAACTAAACTGGATAGATCAATGAGGGAGGAGGTCAACGGTCTTCGTTCATCCACTCAGTTGTATGAGCAACACACAACGAGACGACTGATGCAGTATCAAATCAATAGTGTTACGAGTATTTATGGTTGTCTGTGGATTAAAATACTGCCCAGATCTACGCACGAGAACGAGTTAGATTACTGTCAACAGTCTTTGGCTCCAAACCTCTGTAACGGAAAGCAGCGGGCGGGTGGCAGTGTACTAGAATGAGTATCACTTTCCCCCGGAAAAGGTGCCGGCTCGCTTCCAATCCTTAATCTAGCCAGTGTGGATCGTCAGACCGTTACTAACTTGACCATTAGATGAGACGGGCTCTGTCGATGTGACCAGCACACCATCCAGTTTATCCCGTACACTGTGACACCAGATCAAGCTTTAGCCTCGTTGTGACGAAATTCAGTGTACCGCTTGTTGACAAACACTACAGCAATGTAAACATGAAGTTAAAAATCACTCCATTGACTGGATGGGCAACGTCTGGCCATGGCCACAACATAACAGTTTCGATCCTGAGGGTCGAAATTTAAAATGGATGCTCATATTTCTTGATGCTTACTTTTGAGTACAATCTCATTACTAAATATGTCGGCTTTCCGTGCCCATACTCTTTTAAAAAACCACTGTATTCGTGAGCAATTCCAATAAGGTTATTTCGTAAAGACTGAAACGAAGACGGCAAACGTTACGTACTGGGAATTGTCAAACCGCGTTAGTATGCATGTACGGGGTTCTCATTTTAGTCCTCGCTAAGTCGTGTGACGCTTACATGCAGTAACACAATACAACGGAGGGTGTCGGTGTATGGGAATGCTAAATGTTAGGTTCCCGACGATCTGTTCATAAAAAACATGCCGGACGTTGGTTTTTAGAGTTGCTTTAGAAATAACTATCAGCAATATGTAGCCAAATTCACTGTGTACTGAGTGTAACACTCTGATAAATATGTACGACAACGTGAAAACCTTTTCAACTGGCGCGGCGAATTCTGCGAATTCTCTACAGTACCATCGAGCTCCGAGAAAGCTGCTGATCACGAGGATAGGTCGTTTTCGGTGGCTTTTTGACATCTGCAATGCTGAACTATCCGCCGTTTTTTAAACTTATTAAAAACGTCCAACAGGATAAACAGGTGAGGATTTGGGTCATTATTGCCAACATTAGTTTATGGCAAATTTTCTCCAAACAGTTCGCAATCAATTTAAATGAGCCAATGTGATACATACGACACATTAACTGCGGATCATCAGTGGTTTCCAGAGTGTCTCCGTAGAAAAATTATTAGAGAGGCCATTTGCGTTCCAGTATCTATCTCACTACACAAGCCAAGTGCAACCCAACGTACACAGAACACGAATCTCCATTGCAGCATAACATTAATCACTAACATCGATTTGTCCGATGCAAGGATTCCAGAAATAACTTCTGCTTCTTCGTGATGCCCAAAGCCACCGACCTCCGAGAAGCTTTCGGCTGGGGTAAACCCTCTACAGTTCGTGATTTCAGCAGTCGTATGTTCTAACGTTTCGAACAGCTCCTACGAGTTCATCAGAAATAAAGATGGTTTAGCGAACAGTTTGTTTTCCGCCATTCATATCATCGGACCAATTACAAAAATATCTCATCATGGCTGTCGAGTGATCAAAATCAAGATCAATCTGCCACATAATTACGTCACATGGTTGTGAATTGGAGGGCAGTTAGGTGACCAAATTGACCCTGGAGGTGTCAAGTGGATAACAGGGGTCCATGGCAGCCGCAGGCCTTGGAAAAATTTCTTATGAGCGCACAACTGTGGATTGCGCAACCGAATTCCGATCGCTTCCGTGGTGGCCAGAATACGAAATTTGACTCCTCTGGATTGATGACTGGACAAGCGGTAAACGGACTGGACTGGTGAGACTTGATGCCTTGCGTCAACAAGGTGCGCCAGAATTGCACTCGAAATGGACTTCACCTCGCCCTTAGTCAGCCATGCGGGGTGGTGTTCACGTATCCTCTGAGAAAGGCGCCTGGTTGTGCGACCGACGTAACCTGCTCCACAGGAGCATGTGAAAGAATAACACAAAATGAGGTCACACATTTAGGCAACGTATCTTTGAGTTGTACGTGGACTACCGGGTCGGATCTGAACGAGATTCGCAGTTGTGCCGCACTATAGGTCTTTTCAATTGCGTTACTTATTCTACGAGTCACCAGTTCAGCCAACGCCTCGCCTTTGTAGTCTAGCGTCATGCAAACCAACTTTTCCGCATATGGGTGCTTGGCTTTCGGTTCTGTTGGTTCCATGTGCTTAGCAAAAAACATTTTCGAGATAGGCGTTCTCTGTGAATGTCCGTTGTAAAAATGCTATATCCGCTCCAATTGTGTCATCAGTACATAATTTCATAGCTCTGTATGTCAAACTACAAACGAGGTTTCTTTACCACCTGAGGGGTACGTCACCGAAAAAGTGAACATACTGGCTGTTCCAAGTCCCCTTGAATGTCCCTCTGAATTGAACCGTCTACACGACGATTCAGTGCCGTTTGAAGTAGGTATGTGAGAAATTGCTGTTGATTTTGCTTGCTTGACAACCATGATGCTATAAAGTGTAATTGGCCGATGATAAACAAACTACAACACTGTTCACCATACCAATCGTCTGTTCACTGTAAGACAGAATGACGTGCAGTCTGAACTATCACTACATCCGCGTTTCGGTGGAGGTTTAGTTTGGCGCCAGCATTGGGACGACTAAGCGAAGTTTGTTTACTGCTGTCAGCCGCTCCAGATTGCTTGTGTAAGAGGCACTACCAAAAGCAGTGAACAGTCTCAATGTGACAGCATGCACTATGTGTAGCGAAAAATCCCTATGTTGTAAGAAGACAGCCGCCCAACCAAGTTGCCCATTGGGCATGATGCGATTATGGGTCAACTCGGAAAACCTAGACAGAGGTTTCGTGTTAAGATCAACATCTGCAGTTTCTCTGGCGTTATAATGATCCTGAAACACTGGTTCAGGCACGCTGAAGTTGGCGCAAATGAGAAAAGGTCTTCATTATGAAGATTTTGGGCAGAGAAGTCAGAAACAGTGTTTCGCGCAGTATGTCGCTGCAGCACATGTTGCTGCATTTCATCAGGTAAATACTACAGCCTGCGGATTTATATAGCAAAGTTAAATGGACGCAGTAAGACCAAACGACATTATACAAACACTTCAATGTGCATCAGCTGCCAGAGCGATGTGGAAGAGATGAGCAAGTTTTTCTGTGCACAGAAGGATGGCTACTATTTATTTATGGCTACCACTTCTGCGAATCGAAAAAGCTTCCGATCTTTTGTAACGTAGTCGAGAAGCTTCTCCAGGTTTAATTAAGGGTCGACATAGCAACAGGTATTAAGCGATCGACGACGCAGGTTCTTTGACGTGTCACGATCTGAATGGACTGAGACACTGGTATCCATGAGCATCTTACGCACCCAAAGTGGAATGTGTCCGTTGACCCGAATGCGTAATTGCCGATCCGTTATGTGAGTGGCCCGTCACATATGAGAATTTATCAATGATGTAAGATATGACGTTGAGAGGTAGCAGTGTTTTCAGCAACGGTGTTAGGATTTGTGTGGTGGTGAAGGGCATGATGTATTGGACTGCTTAGAGCGTGCATCCTATACTGTCGTGCGACGGGTTTTCAACAAAATCGTAATACCATCACCTTAGTAAAGCAAACGAAGGTGAGCATTCGCTTTGGGAACAATTAAAACTATCATGGCAATTATTGTTGACGTTCTCAACAAATGCTGCTCGACAGCAATTTTCTTTGGACGTAATTCTTCTTAACGATGCCATCTTGGTTAATGTTTTTTTGGAATAAACTCGACTTGTACGACGAGACTGGGTTGTCACCAGATCACTCTTGTGCTGGATCAGCATAAACTATGAAAGTACGGGTAACATACCATCCAAGTGTGTTTCCTGTACACGGACTGTAATGTAGAACCACTATAATGGCGTTTTGTGAGAGTGTCCGAAGATGTCAGGATATTGCCATGCACGTACTCAATGGTGAATCTAATTTTGGGATTCACCTAGTTTACTGAGTCTAACAGACTTATTGCCATCTCTTTGTTACCGATGAACAGTAAGATATCGTCAACAAAATCGCCGGTAGAAATGTGCTTGACTGATAATGGCACCTACGTTTTGTTCCAAGTCGGCGACGAAGATATCGGCTAACAGCAGGTCGAGTGGGTAGTCCATGTAAGACCATCGACCTTGTGTATAGCGGTTCTCTGGAAGTAGAACTTTACGTTCGCTGTGCATAGTAGGAGAAGGCGTTCTAACTCAGACGTAGGCAATCCTATGTTCAATTGATCTGAACTGATATATTGGTAAGTTATATCAAACGCCTGCATCAGAGTAGCATTTGTACACAAGAAGACTGTCCATAGTGAAGAAGTTGGGCCAACCACTGAACCAACTTGTGTTATGTCGAATTATGTATGGATAATATTCACCTCGGAGGAACAAAACATAAAAGAGGTGATGTGATCCGGCGTTTATCCCTGATAAACCAACGCTTGGCCTGATGTAGCGAAGGATGGAGTCGTGTGGAAATCGACAGGTTACGTAGATTAGTGAAGATTCGGATCAATTATATCAATGCTGGGTTCCGCAGAGGTTAGGATGAGAATATAACTGACTGTACGCGACATGATAAGTTTCATTCTGCTTAGTGTGTGGATAGCTTACCGTTGCGCAATGTTTGATGAACCAATGAGTGAGGATAGAATGGAACTAATTTTACTATGCGGTGCACAACTGAAAGTGTATTAAGCCCAAATCGGACGAAATAAACGTTATCACAACCAGTTGCTCCCAGTAACCACCAACAAAATGGTGGAAATCTGTTTCAACCTTGCTGGATCTCACCAGTAACCATGTAGCCGGGGGAATCGAAACAAGGACCTGTAAAAAGGCGCAAGATGGTAGTGCAAACACGCATTTACCAGACTATGGAGTCGCAGTCACCAGAGTAACAGAAAAGTACGTGAATCACTCAGGTAAGCTATTCCACCTTTTCTTAAAGCCTGAAATCGACCAGCCGTTTGCCTGCAAACGAGCAAGCATCCAACACAACCACGAAAGAGGTCGAGAGAGGTTTCTGCAAACGGTCGGTTTCAGTGACTACTAGCGAATTAGCATACAGCTGCTTTGACCGTTTTCAGTCACAGGCCCGTGATCTACCTGTTGTGGCTTACCCAGGAGTTGTGAGTTCGATTTTCCAGTGCTGATGAAACGGTTGTCTACCACTTTTCTGGTGGTCACCGAGACCAACTGTTTGCAAAGAATTCCCTCGACTCCTTCAGTCCTCCTGCTGTCTTCCGTATCAGGAAGAAGGGGGTTAGAAAAGGTACCCTCAAACAAAGAGCACTCCGATCGCCCAACGGTTGACCGTGACCGCCGGCGTATTATCCAATACGGTCGAAAAACATCTATCACCCAAAAGCCCGATGTAGCTTTGAGTACATCCACTGCGCGCAGCAGTGCTCAGAATCAGACATCAATGTCTTATTCACTGCGCCCTCGGGCTAGGCAAGCCCCTCACTGCCAAGTGAGTCAGGCTCTTTGGAAACTGGGTATAAAGTCACCCTTCTGCGGCATAAACGACCGGGAAGTATCAGAAGTTATCGTTCTCCTGACAGTGACATTATTCATCCATCACGACTTTCTCCTACTATTTTACCTCCCCAAGTTTTCTGCCTTCCATGTATCTTCGGGCGATAATTGTTTTCTGAGGTCCAAGACAACCGGTAAACATTGGCGCCTTCAATGTCCGCACTCTCCGACAAGTCGGTCAGCAAGCTGCTCTGGCTAGTACTCTCTCAAGTCTGGAGCTTGATGTGTGCTGCGTGTCGGAGACGCGAGTCTACGATTCTAGCACCGTTATTCCACTTTGAGCTCACCTCTAGATAACTGTCGATTCAAGCGCTTCTCTCTCAGGGTTTCTGGTGACGCCGAAGCTGAATCTCGCGGTCAAGCTGGAGTGGGAATCGCACTGAGTTCCAGAGCAGAGCAATGTTTGCTCGATTGGATCCCAGTGAACAGTCGCTTGTGCGCTGTCAGACTCAATACATCGGTAAAAGTCTGTCGACGCAAATCAGAAAGACGTTGTGTATTCATTATATCGGCGTACGCTCCAACAGACAGCTGTTCGGATGATACCAAGGATGCGTTCTATGACGCCCTCGTTGACCTTCTGAAGCAAACTAAACACTCAGACATCATCATACTAGCGGGCGATTTGAATGCCCAGCTTGGTCGGCTTTCCCCGGACGAGAAGCGGCTGGGAGGTATGTTTGGTGTCCGGGCACAACGCACTGACAATGGCGACAGACTGCTGCAGCTGTGTGCATCCCACGGCATTCCAACACAGGAAGAAGCACTGTGTTACATGGAGACCTCCGTGTGCTTCTCAGCCGTGGACGCAGTTGGATCATATAGCAGTCAGTTACAGGTGGCGCCACTCTGTTAAGGACTGTCGTGCCTTTTGGAGCAACCACCTGGACTCGGACCATGCTGTTGTGCGTGCCCGTTTTGTTTTGTCATTTGCCCAGAGGACATACGCTCGTAAATGCAAAGTACTTAACTGACATTCGAGCGAGGAGAGTAATAAGAACGGAAGGGATGGAAACAACACGTTTATCTGGGAATAGCAGAAGGCTTTTTTTCCTGATCCGTGGTTGTACTGGTCGTCGAGTCGGTGTAAGTGAGACCATATGTGAAAAAGATGGTTCACTTATCACCAATCAATCGCGTCGACTTGACAGGTGGGCTGAACATTTTGAAGAACAGTTCAGCTGGCCTCAACCAGATCATGTGGACGACGGGACCCGAATGGTCAGTTATTGCGTTCCAGACGGCCCTCCGTCGGAAGCAGAAGTGGTCCTAGAGCTCAAGTTATTGAAGCGTAATAAGGCTCCTGGACCAGACCTCCTCTCTCCTCTTTTCAAGGATGGCGGGAGAGGTTGATATCAGAACTGACAAAACTCCTCCAGACGATTTGGGAGACTGAAGAGGTACCTCGCGATTGGTGCTTGTCAACAGTAATTCCCGTTTTCAAAAAGGGGGCCCGAAGTCTATGTGACAACCACAGAGGCATCAGTTTGGTATCTGTTGCGTCCAAGTTACTCACTGGTCCTCATTTTACGTCGGCTCACCAAACCCAGAGAAAGTCAGGTACGTGAAGAACAGGCAGGATTCCGATCCGGTTGAGGGTGCATTGAGCACACTGTTCACCTC
>LOND01003927.1:28536-38881 GCA_014220965.1 Paragonimus kellicotti
ACTACTCACGTTGCACAGCCTGCGATGGTTAGGTCACGTACTCCGCATGCCAGCTGAGCGTTTACCGTACCGGGCATTATATACTGAGACCACCAACAGTTGGGTGAAACCACGTGGTGGTCAAGCAACAACGTGGTCACGAAATATGAAGACTGACTGCTCCACTGAGTAAAGTGGGTAGGTGTCGCCTGCCTGGATGGGGTCCTCGTGATCACTCAAACCGCTGGTTAGAGACGCTATCCGAGATGGCAGTGTGTCGCAGTCAATGGCGTACCTGCATCCATACCATTTCTAGTTCTTCCGCTTAGTCTTCTTTTATTAATTTTCAACCTTCTTAGTAACGTTTTCTTCTAGGATATTCCACGTCACTGTTGAGGTGAGCGGCAGCCCGAGCCACAGTACCTTTTGGTCAGGCTCATGGCTGCTACGATGATGAGGATGATTGCATGCTTCCTCGTTTGCAGACCAACCACAAGGAGTTGACTGAATTAAGCCTATGAGAAAGGGAAGAACAGCCAGGAAAATTAATGTCGCCCCACTCGCCGTAAATTGGTGAGTAGTCTCTATTGATTAATCCACTATCCCAGCATACATGACATCACCATACCACAGTCACCCATACTTTTTGTAAACATGTGAATGTGTCCATGAGCTGTAAACTGGATGATCTTAAGGGTCACACTGTACCGTCAACCTCTAATCCAATGATGTGAAAATTCCGTATCCATCAAAACGCGGATGGGCAAAATAGGGCGTACCTTCATTTCGCCGGAACACATGCGTGAACAGACATATTTGGTGTCAGTTGTCCTAAAAATCAAACATCAGAAGTTTAACGAATACCACTTTCCCGTTAGATATGTCGAAGTGCGTCTGTCAATTTGACACCACCCATTTGCATAGAGAACGCACTATGCGTTGCCAGAATAAGTAGGGACCAACAATTCATACCTCGTCGAGTGGCAACCACGAACGAAGGCAAGCAGGCCATCTTGACCTTTCTTTGGTAAAACACAACAGGTGAATGCAAAAAGGAATGTTGTCTCGCGTTGCCCAGTCGCCCACATTACGGATCATAAGGCATCTTAAGTGTTTTAAACTGATGAACAGGGAAGAAGTTTTGGTTTTCATTCATGTACCCCTGAAATATATCTGACAGATGATATCGAATAAGCGTTGGGGCTGTTTTTGTTTATTCCTTGAAAAAAAAAGACTAAAAGATAGAAGAAAGTCAAACTAACCAGTCAAGTAAGTGAGAACAAGGCAGTAAGAAAAAGCGGTAGCGATAAACTTATTCGCTTCCGGCTCAACATCTAGAGACCGCGATTGCGCAGAAATGCCTGAGGTCAGCCATGTCAGATAATCGCGAGTTGGAGGCCTGCCACACTTCAGACGTGCACAGAAGCAGAATCCAAATTACACGGAAAAATTTACAACCAGCTTGAGACACGTGGTTTATGGGAAATTTTTTAGGTGCTTCAATTAGGGGCGCTACGTATGAGGAGTCTGGATGTACACGAGTAAACGCTTTCTGTCATAAATCTTGGGCACTGTCTATCTGTACAGCGTCATTTAAATTTACATAAAAATGCGCTTACTTGTAGGCTACTTATAAATTAACCAGTTATCCGGAATCTTGAAATGTAGCAGATAATTAGAATGTAGCAATTTTTCAGTTTCCCAAGCGATGCGACTTTTCACATACTTGAGTGCTTCTAAACTCTCGAGGATGTCCAGGTGGGATCGGTCAGATGTTAAACTGCACCTCTTTAATCAACTCACTCAAACCTTATGGCAAGGTAACATTAAAAAAAGTGATCAGTGACCGAGCGTTTGCAAAAGTGGATCACCAATCCTGGTCAATACAGTGTCCGACCAACATCTAAGCCCGAAAATAAGCTCTAAATCAAAGTAATGCAAGCACGAAAAAGTTAAGGAAGATATCACCAATGACAGCTAGAACATTCTGAGATGCCACTTTTTATGGTGATATGTTTTAGGACGAACACTATAAAAAAAATATACAGAATAGGATCGGGAAACGATGAGTGGGCACTTTTTAAAAGTGCTACATTTTATGGGTGCTGCATTAGACAGACTTGAGTGTGTCACATGCCAACGAATATCTTGTGGTGTAAAAGTCTAAAACGTCATTTTTTCAACTAGAAAATCACGGTTTTGAAGATCATGCACAACAGATTATCTTTAACAAGATGGAAGTTCAAGCCTGGTAAATCATTGCGAAGGGGGCTGGTTGATCGGTTTATGTGAATGCGAATGGTGCGATTCCATCTGAGTAGTGTTCAACGTATATCAATCAAGTACCTGACGACTGCAGTAAAGAATTAGGAATACACTGTTTATAACAAACGCCAATACTGAGACACCTAAAACAGTTCCATCCAGAAGTTTGAAAAAAAAAAGTCAGTACAGTGAGAGTGGTAGATGCAAACAGTTGGTAGTGACTCGTCAGTACCGAATTTACCGTGATAGTAATCGGTTTTATATATCAAGCAACTAGAGGGATGAGTGGGATGGATAGTCAATCGGTGGGTTGGAAAGGCCACAAACAATTATTTCCGAACACACAAGGCTACAGTCAATTGATTGCGACCGCCTCAGCAAAATGGAAGAATCTCGGGTTAGAAAGACGCAAGAGAATTCTGAATGCACAAGCTGGGTCGATAACGTGATCAGTGGTCAGGATGTGTCTTGCGACTGCGGACACTGGCTGCTTGCGTGTTTCAACGACATTGCCGTTCTTCGGTAATACTGAGTTCTGCACCCATTTAGGCAAATGTTCCTTCATTCTGAAGATCAAGCAACTCTCGGTTCTGCTTATGTAAATTGACAGACACAATGTGAGGTGGCACCGACAGACTGATCTACCCTTGAGTTGAGGCACAGGCCAGCTTCTGAGTTCTGAGCCAGTACACAAAGTTCGGCTGCGTTGAATGTTCGCTCAATCGAATTTCTTCGAATTAGTCTTTGCGTTGTTTGATGCATACTGCAATCTCCTTCAAAAGATAATTCTAAATAAAGCATCCTTTTCCTTACAGTGACCACCTGTTCGGATGGCGGTTTCGATCTGCAATGCGCTTCTATGAATCTTTTTTGGATAACCATATAATTGCAAAAACACAGAGGTGAATCAGTCTAATTCTCCCGCCAAGGCTCGTTCTTGTACATAATCACTTGTTCGTTGTAACAGCGTATCTCACTGTGATGGCGTTGATGTATTGACCAGTGTGTAACTACTAAAGTTCAGGTATTGACCGGCCCACGTGAATTTCCCACAGAAAGCTCCTTTAATGTAACTATCTTCCTGACAACTTATGGGCTTGTCTAGAAATGACAAACAATAACCAGTCTCAAATCCACATGTTACCTTCAGGCTGAGATGACAACTAATTAGGCGCCGCACTAGGCTACTTATTGCCTGTTTGTTTAGTGCACCATCGACGTAGCGTTTTTAATATAACAGCCCTGCTATATCTGTGGCTAACTCTTGCTCAATCCTTACTATGAAAAAGTCTGCAAGGATGGGCCTTACTGGACCTCTCATGGCTGCCATAGCACCGATCAAGAAAACGGAAGCTGACATTTTCAGCGCACAACAGTTAAGTTTGCCTCGGAATATCAGTCGGGAGAAGCAAAGTAACGTGATCCGTTTCAACGAGCAAACAAACCTGATCAACTGTCACATGTAGCAGGATGCAAGTGAACAGCGAGTGAACGCCTACGAAGCACATCAACTCATCAGCAAGACTGACGTTGTCCAACCACTGATCAATTCAACAAAATCGCTAATGGAACATGTCTGGAACTGTTATTTAAATAGAGTTAATATGGTGAGTAATCAGCGTGCTAATTTATGGTATGCAGAATTTGTCCTCGCCAGAACGTCACTGTAAATTTGGTACTGGTGGGTCAGTACGAAATGCTTGCATCCATCAATCTCAGTGTTCTATTTCGTTCAAAGGCCGATATACTCGCGCAAAATCGTAGAAGGTAAAACATTTAACTTTCCCCTTTCGTAACAGTCGTGGTTCAAAGAAAACCGATATCCTCCTCCGCCATCTTTTATCCTCAGCAAGATACAACGGTATCATCCTATCTGAAACCTAGATTGAACAGAAATGACAATCTTAAATACCCACGGTATCTGCGTTACCTACGCTTTCACTGGTGTCGTCGTGTGTGCACATGCGCATCGTCCGCTTTCCGTTGGTCATCCCTCATGGGTTGTTGTCACAAGGTCTGCTCAACGATACGGCTAAAGATTAACGTAACAGCCAAAAAAAGAATTTAGGTAGCATATACCGTCCGTCAGATGGCAAATCTGTCTCAGAAGGTCATACTCCAGCACAGTTTTCTTTACAGATTTATCCGAGGTCGGTCCAGCTTTCAAATTTTTCACTTTCAATTTTAGGAAAATGAAACCGTGACAGTTGCAATTCCCAAATTAGACTTATTTCAAATCAGCAGGGTAACAAAATTCGAAGTCTGCCCTGGTTGGGTCATGCGCTACAAATGCCGAAAAGACACTGTTCGCTGGGATTGCTGACGACTGTTGGGAGAAATCACAAGATGGCCGGGCTGTAAAAACCATTACTGCCCCGCTAATCAGGGTTGTCAGGTGTCTTTCAAACTGAGGAATCTGCGACCATCCACATCGCTGGTGGAAAATATACACTGAGATAACGGGATTGCAACCACTAGTGAGCCCGTATTCGTAAGGCTCTTGAGTATCAGTTACGAATCTCCATCACTTTTGCCTAGTTCAACTCCTTCGAACATTTACATTCAGTGAGTCATCCCCCACGTCGTGGACCAAGACAAGGATAAACGGTAGCCCAAACAACAGTACGGGTCAAAAGTGAAAATGATAACGGCGATTTCATTACTACCGTCATTAGGTTATGGTCCTGTCATGAACATTTTTGATAAACTAAAATGCTGTCTCTCTCAACACATCCGAGGCCTAATACCGAGTACATTACGAGGCTTTACTAAATGAATGGCTTACGTACAAACCCTATTCAAAACTGACGATTGATTAAGAGATCGGTTGAATGCAGATCGCAGTGACAGCCATCATCAGCAGCATCCCTATTTTCAGCTTTGAACCCAACCCGTGGGTATTAGGGCTCTGGTTGACGTTTGTCCTGATTATAGTCTACGAAACTGCGGAGTAACAAGTACAAATGTGCGGCGATGGAGAACAAAGGAGGAAAACAACGCATATTCAGGAAGGGGGAAGAGTTGACAAAACCATCCGGATACGGACTCGCCATTGACAACGGCACAATGTCATATAAAACAACGATTTGGATGTTCGCGAACTCCTTAGCCAAGTGAACCGCACCTACCAACCTTGCTGAACAGGATGGTTAAAGCTCCAGTAGTCCATGATCTCGTCATCGCCTGGCCACCTTACAGTTTCTTCCGGGCACCAGCAGCCACGCAGCAATACGTAGTGCAGCAGACGCTCCGTCTGCGTACGGAGCATATGGCCGAACTGGCAACAACTGTACATTTCCACTATCTCCGTTATCGGTTGCGAACTTTCACAATTCCGAAATACGCGTTGGTGGACTGTCGCGTTGCACACACAACCAATCCATTTGATACTGGCCGAATACCGAGAGTGTACGCAATTTCCACACGAACAGGCTGAATCTCAGATGCATAGAACAAAGCTGGATGCACACGCACAATGTAAACTCTTCTTTCAATCGACAACGAAGGCGCCTTTGCGACATCACAACTGGCGCAGGTTGACGAGTGCGTTACGTGCTTTCCCTGTCCTCGTAGACACCTCGTTAACAATAATGCAAGCTAACGAGATGACACGATCCGGGTAGTGAAACGATCGACAGTCTCCAGAGAACCTGCCAACAACAGCGAAGACAGGATCAGTGCGAACCCTTTCTTGAAGCAACTCTTTGAAAGTGCAAAGCGCATACCATACAGACCAATCATATTACCCAACCGGTTCAGCACAGTCTGTGTTCCTTACAGAAGAGCTAAATAAATAAATGTCGTCCACATACTCAATGTCAAGTCGGCTTACTACTTCGTAGAAGCTCCACTCCGAGTTCCTCGGAATCGCCGAGAACTCACTCGAGAATATCGTTCAGGAACGAGAGGTCAGGAGATTGGATACGCCGGTCGAACGCCATTTGAATTACAGAACCTTTAAAGTAACTGCCCGTAAACGCGCACTCTGTGTTGAGAGCGGGTATACAACGACTTCAACAAACTGACATACTTCGCTGGAACTCATCTGCGATTGGGACGGTTCCAGAAAGCGCGTCCGGCAACCAGGTCAAAAGTGGCTTTTAGATCCGAAAATATCACGATCGTTAGCTGAGAGAGTGCCGATCCTCTAGTGTCTGTCGCAAAGTGAAGATATGTTCGAGATACTCACGATCAGAGTGCTCGTTCTTCTCTAATCCGGTTCCCTTTGTGTTTCAGAAGCCGTCGCATTTTGAGACCCGTGAGCATTTTCGATGTGACAGTGGCATAGTTAAAACCGTTGTGGTTGTCACAAGGTGTCTTTGTATCATTTTTTTAAAATGGGAATGACTGTTGATAGACATCAATAACGAGGTACCTCCCCGATCTGCCAGTGACAGCGCCACCCTCTCCCAGACTATGAAGCATACGGAAGCATACGTTTCACAAGGCACCATTTTTTTCTTTCCTCTTGCTTCTGTGGTTGTAATTGACATTGCCCTACAAAATTGTGAATCGGGGCTGGTCTCATCAACTTGTGCACTAGTCAACACATAAAAAATAATTTGAGAGAGAAATTAGGATGAACATCTCTGAATGCAACAATTCCAGAAGCCTATAAGTCAATCCATGTCTCGTTCCACTCGGACAATAAACAGATGAAGCCGTAGTGTCAGCTTCGAGGCATACGCGTAGATACTGTGCCTCAAATTAACGCTGATATCCGTAGTGGTCCACGAAACGAGATGAGTACACGCAAATGTATGAAATGAATAAACGAACAAACAAGGCAGGAAAAATTCACGCATCTTAGGCAAATAGACCAGTCACCAATTGCGGCACAAGTATGACCGTGAACGAGCGACTTGGAGGAGTACGGAACCCAGTCCTCCAAATTCAAAGACGATAACTATCAAAAGTGGCTCCGCGAAACGGTTAAAGTCGTCGACAGTGTCATCGTCCGGTCATTTGATGATTTCTTCCAATCGATAGCAACCACTGTGAATGCCTTCAGTACGTCCGTCATCCTCATTGATACCTCGCCCATGATATTAAAAGCTGATAGAACAGCACCAACCAGGTGGATGAAATGATTAGTAATCCCAAAAGGCCTATTAAAAACAAGGATAGGAACGGGGTCAGCCTAATCTTGTAATGAAACTATACACTTTAAGGGTGTGAAGTGTGTACCGAACAGATGGACTAACACACCTTCCGTTCCACTAAATGCTTAACTTTGTTGTATTCCACAGATACAATTAGACGTGTTTTTCGATAGCACATACTGGTCAATTTATATCACGCTCCTGGCTAATCGTGTTTCGCGAAAAATTGCGTTTCCTTTTACAGTCCGTAAATGCACTTCTTTCAACCACAGTAAACGTTATAATTCAAATTCGTGTAACCTCTTAGTTATTACGCGTTTGGGATAAGACAAATAACACATATATTCTGGAAAGTGTCCAAAACAGTGATACGCCTTCAGCGTCATCATTTTCAGCTTTGAGCAGTACCTGTGGGTACTGTGGCTCGGGCTGCCGTTAGTTAAGTGACCCTTAAAACTAACGGAATGTATTCCTCACCATCATTTCCTCTAACTGTTTCATGTGAGCATTCCCATCAGGTGGCACTGCTACGTTAACGCACTGTGTTTTACTCTCACTTTTCCCTCTACACAACAACCAAGTTGTGGGATCCTGTGTTACCACCAACACTCTTCCTTCATCATAACCATGGAAACTTTAAGCACCGAGTTAACAAACAACTGTCCAAAATTCACTATTGAAGTTGTGCACATTTTTCACTTTCCCTTTATACACAGAATCCTTGAATTACAGGTTTAGCAACATCCACAACTTTATGTATTGTGGAATAAATAAGCCCAGCTACAAAGAAGGTCTGTACATACATAAGAAAAATTAAATTTAGGTGCTCCAATAGGTCATCAGTGGTAGTAAAATGATAACGAGGCCGACTACAAATAACACATTAGAGGGTTCGAATCTTGGTTGCTTCGACCGTTCCTGAACGCGTACTACCTAGTGAGTTACATGACGGCATAACCTTCAGGCTGAGATGACAACTAATTAGGCGCCGCACTAGGCTACTTATTGCCTGTTTGTTTAGTGCACCATCGACGTAGCGTTTGTAATATGACAGACCTCGCTATGTCTGCGGCTAACTCTTGCTTCAATCCTTAACATGAAAAAGTCTGCTAGGATGGGCCTTACTGGACCTCTCATGGCTGCCATAGCACCGATCAAGAAAACGGAAGCTGACATTTTCAGCGCATAACAGTTAAGTTTGCCTCGGAATATCAGTCGGGAGAAGCAAAGTAACGTGATCCGTTTCAACGAGCAAACAAACCTGATCAACTGTCACATGTAGCAGGATGCAAGTGAACAGCGAGTGAACGCCTACGAAGCACATCAACTCATCAGCAAGACTGACGTTGTCCAACCACTGATCAATTCAACAAAATCGCTAATGGAACATGTCTGGAACTGTTATTTAAATAGAGTTAATATGGTGAGTAATCAGCGTGCCAATTTATGGTATGCAGAATTTGTCCTCGCCAGAACGTCACTGTAAATTTGGTACTGGTGGGTCAGTACGAAATGCTTGCATCCATCAATCTCAGTGTTCTATTTCGTTCAAAGGCCGATATACACGCGCAAAATCGTAGAAGGTAAAACATTTAACTTTCCCCTTTCGTAACAGTCGTGGTTCAAAGAAAACCGATATCCTCCTCCGCCATCTTTTATCCTCAGCAAGATACAACGGTATCATCCTATCTGAAACCTAGATTGAACAGAAATGACAATCTTAAATACCCACGGTATCTGCGTTACCTACGCTTTCACTGGTGTCGTGTGTGCACATGCGCATCGTCCGCTTTCCGTTGGTCATCCCTCATGGGTTGTTGTCACAAGGTCTGCTCAACGATACGGCTAAAGATTAACGTAACAGCCAAAAAAAGAATTTAGGTAGCATATACCGTCCGTCAGATGGCAAATCTGTCTCAGAAGGTCATACTCCAGCACAGTTTTCTTTACAGATTTATCCGAGGTCGGTCCAGCTTTCAAATTTTTCACTTTCAATTTTGGAAAATGAAACCGTGACAGTTGCAATTCCCAAATTAGACTTATTTCAAATCAGCAGGGTAACAAAATTCGAAGTCTGCCCTGGTTGGGTCATGCGCTACAAATGCCGAAAAGACACTGTTCGCTGGGATTGCTGACGACTGTTGGGAGAAATCACAAGATGGCCGGGCTGTAAAAACCATTACTTCCCCGCTAATCAGGGTTGTCAGGTGTCTTTCAAACTGAGGAATCTGCGACCATCCACATCGCTGGCGGAAATATACACTGAGATAACGGGATTGCAACCACTAGTGAGCCCGTATTCGTAAGGCTCTTGAGTATCAGTTACGAATCTCCATCACTTTTGCCTAGTTCAACTCCTTCGAACATTTACATTCAGTGAGTCATCCCCCACGTCGTGGACCAAGACAAGGATAAACGGTAGCCCAAACAACAGTACGGGTCAAAAGTGAAAATGATAACGGCGATTTCATTACTACCGTCATTAGGTTATGGTCCTGTCATGAACATTTTTGATAAACTAAACTGCTGTCTCTCTCAACACATCCGAGGCCTAATACCGAGTACATTACGAGGCTTTACTAAATGAATGGCTTACGTACAAACCCTATTCAAAACTGACGATTGATTAGGAGATCGGTTGAATGCAGATCGCAGTGACAGCCATCATCAGCAGCATCCCTATTTTCAGCTTTGAACCCAACCCGTGGGTATTAGGGCTCTGGTTGACGTTTGTCCTGATTATAGTCTACGAAACTGCGGAGTAACAAGTACAAATGTGCGGCGATGGAGAACAAAGGAGGAAAACAACGCATATTCAGGAAGGGGGAAGAGTTGACAAAACCATCCGGATACGGACTCGCCATTGACAACGGCACAATGTCATATAAAACAACGATTTGGATGTTCGCGAACTCCTTAGCCAAGTGAACCGCACCTACCAACCTTGCTGAACAGGATGGTTAAAGCTCCAGTAGTCCATGATCTCGTTATCGCCTGGC
>LOND01003929.1:20586-34221 GCA_014220965.1 Paragonimus kellicotti
CGATATTGCAACTATGAAGAGCTTCGTGGTCGTCTTTGACCAGAAATTGCCGTTCCAAGTAAACTAATTTCTATGCTTTTTAGCAGAAGTTTGAATGAGATAGAAGTGCTATAATCATTGCTTCAATGTCGAACAAACATGGTCTATTAAGACTTTACCCGAAGCTTCTCACCTAATGGCGCAAAGTAAATTATTAGCCAGCATGTGGCCAGTTGGAGTAGACTATGCATCGGCATTCAACATAGTTGCAACGCCAACATTATCTGATGATAAGGCAGTGGGAGCTCTGAACAGATATATGCAAAAATGATACCGTGAATCCGCGGGCGAGGACCCAGGGTTAAACGTAGCGTAAGAATCAATGACAGGTTTACAATGTGCGAGATAAGGACATTTGCTGGTTAGTTAGCGTAAACATTCAGAGGTTACACACTTCGCTTAAACGGGGTTGGAAGTGTCAGCAAACGTTTACATTGACTGTGTGGTGGTATCAAACTGGACAAACTTCTCATTATAGTCAGTGGTACCGCTAACATTGACAACAAGTGAAGTGAACTGTTGTTGAAAATATTTATTGATTTGTTTTACAACCATTCGAACTGCTACTTAAAGGACAGATTAATAACAACGAACATGTCAATATGTCTTTATAAAAGAAGACGCTAAGGTGACGTTCGATTCATGATAAAACCCGCTGGAATGAATAATATCCTCAAATAGGCGCAGAAACTCGAAATCTCCTAGCTGGTAGTAGGGAACGGTATGGAATTCACATGTCACACCATACCGAACAAAATCACAGTGTTGACACGTCTGTCATTACTGCTCTAGTTACCAATACAATCACTTACTTGTGCATCGGAGAAAGCTCGAACAGCTAAATTGTGCTCAATCAACAGGGTTTGTGTCTCCGTTTCTAGGTCCCCAATGCGCCCCAGGGATTGGACATAATGACCATGCGGATAGTTAGACGAAGCAACCCAAGAGTCCATGCGCACAATAAATCTAAGCAAAGGAGTAAAGCGTGGCAGAATAGCACAGAAATGAAATTTGTCGGAATACGTCAGAGACTTACTGAGCATCCATAATTTTAGAATAACTTGTGAGTGGTTGTAAAGTTGGTTTGTCCGTAACGTTTCACATCTGATACAGAAGCCTCTTTATACCAAAATCAAAAGTGGCTATATTAAGATGTTGCATTATTAATTCCGCCACCATTTTGTATACGGACGCTCGGTGGCACCTCTCACCTGGTTTCTCTCTTAGTAAAGACAGACGGACAGGATTCGAATCAATATACCTCAGACAAGGAACAGAGGCACTAGTTCGATAGATAGTGTTAGAATCTCTCAGTCCTGTCGCTGTCTGCACCGGAATGCTAAATGAGAACAAAACATATCAGAATGAAGCATGGATTTCGGAACGAGATACGATAAACCTTTTAGTTCTCTTCAATTAAAGAAAAATGGCCCAAAGTTTCAAACCATAAATCCCCAAGTTACACATACAACGTTCGTTGGATTAATGACCGATTGGGTGTGAGCAACGGGTCGTAGAACAAAGGTTAACGATTCGTGTCTCGTACTGACAATCCCCGTCAGATGAACCGCGGTAGCGTGCGGAGTTAAGTAAGCCCATAAAAACATATACACTTTTCCAGAGTGTATTATGCGAACTTCATTTGTAAGTTAGTACGATTCACATATCCACCACTACACACATTCATACAGTGCAGTAGTTGAAAGCAGCCCAACTGTAGTCGCGTGTGATCACCATTAGCCCATCCCGAAGTAGGTTAAGTTCATTTCACGGAAAAATAACGATAAACAATAAACAGATTTCCGTAACATGTACTGCATATAACATCAATCGTCTCGGGGAAAACACTGTTGCCGTGTCTACATGGATCACAGTGATGTTACATCATGACTCAGCTTGATAGGCCGGTCATTCGTCAGTGAGTAAACCAGCACAAAAATATCATAAAAATGTAATAGCACCACGCAGACACAATCCGAATTACACTAATAGATTCATCACAGGCGGGCAATTGGATGGGGTGAAGGCTTGTAGCAAGACGGGAGGTACAAAAAGAAAATGTTTACGAATAAGGGATGTATGGGTAGAAGGCCTACTCATCATTTGCAGACAACAGCCAGCCTGCCATACACGTAAACCAACAGAATGTTTCATAAGAAATAAGCAAATGGACATATGAAAAGTCTGATAATAGTAAACTCTCGACAAAAGGTCGACTTTATATCGGGTAACAACAAACGCCCTTCGGTCAGACGTTTAAAATCTCATTTAACCAAACTATACAAAGAAACCGGGTCAGCAAGCGATAAACGTGACAATATAGAACGTTTCGCAAAAACTCACCGTTCTTGAGCTAGTTTCGAAGCTTGAGTAGTATGTAATCGGATGCGTGGGATGCGTCGATCCCATGGAGTGACCAAGACCCATCCTACTTCTGAGAAGCCGCCTGGCTGACCATCAGACTCCGGCACGAGCGTGCACACATAGTCACGCCAATTACGGCTGATTATACCGACCACAAAGCCACAGGGCAAAACACTATTATCCGAAATGAGGTCCAGACTGCTCTCTTCACGTCTGGGCTCTGGCGCACCAGTGACCGTTTCTACAACTTCAGCCGCATCTGAAAGGAAGGTTCACATGAACAGTAGCGTCCGCAAGCAGATATAACGTAGTTAGCATGCGTAACTCTGACTAATGCATTACACTATATTGGCAAAACGTACAACTAAATGTACCTCCAAAGTGCTCTCTTTCGTTGACAGAATACATAGTACATGTTCTAACACGGCACGTAGAGTTGGTCACGTTTATGGACATTACAAGTGAATGAAAGTGGTCATTGTAGCTGTGAAGAAGTAACCGTTAGAACTGTGCTTTCTGTAGAATTCGCATCGTTTCTTATATGGGAGATGGACACCGTGGGTAGGAACGATGTATATACATATGGTCGTCGTCTCTCACCACTTAGTTAGTTGGGAGCGTGAAATCCACGGCGACAAACTGAAAACGAAATTGCACTCACTGCTCTCAGACGCGCTGATATTCGAGGACACAGCCGTCCACTGATCTCGTGGAAGTAACCGAATCACCACTACATCACCGTCCACGGCGCGGTTCCGATGTTGCATACCGCGAACGGCAACCTCGCTGCGGCTGGCCAACGCTTGTTTCAATTCGGGTTGATGTTTTGACAGTACTGGCACTGTATCGCCGGGGATTGGGGAAAAGAAAGAGATGGAAATTAAGTTAACGATGTGGAACGCGGTAGAAAAGACAGTCAGCTGTTCTTATATTTACTGAGTACGCCTCGTCAACGTCCCATGCAGTTACGCACGCATGTACGTACTTTCAAAATGTCCCAATCTAATCAAAAGCAACCAAGTCAACGCGGGCTGGAAATCATCTCAGATCGAGGATAAGTAATCAATGTACTCAAAGTGAACTGCCAAATTCAAACCTAACCTACTCTGTCAATGCTACCATGGCTTCGGTAGCAGCACGAAATCGAGAAACCCGAAGAATGCCTCGCAGAAACTGTCCCGAACGAAGTCCAGCCATAAGTGCAGATTCTGGTATATGAGCTGGATACATTTGTCCAGGTTCTGGTGCTGCAAGAAAAAAGGCGTGTGTATTTCGCTTTAACTCCACGACGGTGGAAAGTAGTTATCATGACCTGTGAAACTGGTCCACCATTATAGACGAAGTGAAATACTGTGCGCACGATAGTGACGACCACAGACTAGACACGCAGCGACAGCGAAAAAGGACAAGTATTAAACTTTATGCTAAACTGTCTTGTTAGGTTAACTGATGTTCCATGTGGAGCCAACCTACATTCAGCAACAGAAGTTGAAAAATAGTTCGACTTAAAAGAATACTACACGAGAACCACATATTTTTAATTCGACCAAGTTTACAGCACAATATGCTTCCCCATAGGAAATATACAAGCAAACATTAAATGATGTTGCACGTACGGTAAGGTGTTATCTCCTGAATAATAATTGAGCCACTCGTTTATCACACTTCGGTAAAACGAATGAGGTAAATGAGAGCCTTTCAAGTGTACATGAAATCTTTAGTCAAACCGATTAAACAATGCCTAGGGCATAGTCGAACATAGTTATTTTAAAAAAAAAACAATCTACTAACCGTTTGGAATTATGGTAGTCTTTACAACTTCACTATCGGTTTGATCGAGGGTCACATGCAGGACTTCCGTCTGATCGGGAGGTGCAGATTTAATTTGCAAAGAAGCCTCCAACGAATCCAATAACATTTTGGCGCCCGACAAATCGGGATGGTAAATTTGCAGGAACTCGGGCAAACTAAGGACCTACAAATCAGAATTTTCAAAACATGCAATCACAAAACAGGGGCAAGAATATGAACGCGTTTGTGAAAAAAAAAAGTAGAAACTTGCACTTCAACTTACAGATCGAAACAATGCTGTTGACCAAGTGACTTAATACCGGACGAGTCAATTACTGAAATCCCACGTGGAAACAAGTGTAAGGAAACGTGGCTATAAACATCAGTCGACACTGTAACTAACGAGTAGCCACCACCAACACAATGGGCATCGACAGCGATGTGCTAGTGATTAATACTGATGCTTAGCCGAAACCTAACGAGAAAAGCGAAAAACGGTTCCATTTAAACGATAAAAGAGAGAGAAAGGATAGAAGTTAACTTCATGCAAATGCCATCAAGGTGCCTACACATTGCAATTAAACCAGCGGGTGAAAAGTGAAAATAAGATGATATTCGTAAGACAGCTAGCTATCTGACGGTTTGCAGTGCGATGCCCGTGAATTATCATACTTCGCAAACAGTTCAATTAAAAAACAACAATATTCATATCACCAAAACCCGATGAACCGTCAAATCTACTGACGCCTCCAACCAGACTCCGAGGATCACATGGAATATCGAGCTCAAAATCATTGAGATTAATTACTCAAAAACTCAGTTATTTCGGAGCAAACAATTGATAAATGCGCATTTGGAAAACAAATCTGCCTGATGCAACGTTGAACATGTGGTTCGTTTTTGTGATTCCGAAAAATCACAGCAATTTACTAGTAGTACGCATATATGCACCACATGAAGGCGATCTCACAGAAGAGGGTGCGAGGGAAATGATCCGTACGGAAAGTACATTCTTCACGGAATTCATGCACGTGCTTCCTGCTGGTCAGTAAAACACAGGTACTGGAGAAATAGCAGTAGAAGGAAACACAACGCCAATGGGTTGTAGCCGATGAGAACGAGAAGAGGAATACCCATCTAGGGCGATGTAAGTAAAGTGATCTGAACAATCGGGTCTACCAGCGGTTTATCGATCGAATGATCAACGATGCCACAAAGATTACTCAACGAATTGGGTATAGCAATTCTGTGATGCACAACTATGAATCAATACCAGCTCTTGTCTCTTGGCTGAAGAATCAGCACAGGTAGCAACTATATAGACCGCATACTTATTCACAGGTACTGAGGACAAACGTAAGGGGTAGCCAGCAACTGCAGTAAAACTGAGTGAACTCTTCCCGTATTCTCAAATATCGGAGTCTTACGTTGAGGGAGGTAAACATAATGATGTCGAGGTCAAAGGTCCTGGTTTTTAACAAGATGGCCGACTAATACTTGACCCGACAGGTAATCGGAAAATTCAAGACTCAAGAGTTCGGGGGAAAATCCGCTCAGTTTCCGCGGGAATAGTTACTTCCACTACTTGTCAAAAGCCACTCAACGATAAAAACGATTGCGAAAAAAGGCAGATTGCGTCGTTGTTACAAAATTGCACACCTTATCCAACGTTTCATCATGAAGATGCTAGTACCTTTATCAACGAACACATTACCTGCCCCCTTCACACAACCAGGAAGTACACAAGCTGCCAAATTGAAGTGGGAGTCTTCTTTTCCGTGTTTCGAAACTGATTATTCGGCAGAGACGACAAGCTAGATACGTAAGAGAAGAAACCTCTGTTGGACTCTCATCACCATCATCAGACAGCAATACGCCAGTGGTTCTCGCTGACGTTCAGTTGCCACACAACCATGGAGAAAGAAACCCCCTAGAGATACGCGCTTCAATTTCATTTCCTACACTATCATCGCAGCTGACGCAGCTTCCTAAGTACACACACCGGTCGGCAACCTCCATAACTTCATTACCAACACCAAACAAAAACAACAGCCCTGCGTACGCACTTTGTGCTTCAAGACTGCAAGGTGCATTTAGCAGAACGCGAAATAGCGTCTAGTGTTGTTTGTGCTGCTTGAAAGTTGTCAAACAGCAACACCTTGTCGTCAGCATAATCAAGATCAGTCAGTCTTTCACCAGGTAGGAGGTCCACGCCGGCATCTTGTGAGTGCCGCAGACAGTCCTCCATTATTTCGTCCATGACAAAATTAAACAAAAATGGTGAAAGGGACAGCCTTGACGTACGCCGCTCCTGGTGCTGAAACTGTCAGACAGTTCACCGTAAACCCTAACCTGAGCTGAGGTATGGGAATAAAGCGCCGACAGTATGTTCACATACTTAGTCGGTACACCCCTACGTTTAAGCGACTCTAAAAGTGTAGATCCTTGCCACTGCCGAAAGTGGTTGAGCGTTCACATATGATAATTCGGTCGTGCCTAATGTGAGGTCAATGGCGCAGTGGTAAACACGGTTGCCTCATGAAAGCGTGGCCGGAGTTCTAGTCCCGGCAGTGGCAAGGATATGCACTACTGACGAGCTCTAATGAGAGCGAAACTCGAGTCTAGTGCTTTTCGAAAGGGGCCGACTGGAAAGTCTATGGGAATGCGACAGCTGCGATCAATTGTGGTGATGTTCAACTTGAGATTCCAAAAGTGTAGATCGATCCACCGAATCAAACGCACCTTTATAGTCGAGAGAATACGGCGATTGTTGGTCCGGCGGTACACATGACGCTGCTCCGAAATTTGGCGAAAAGTGAAAATTTTATCAATACATCCTCGTCAGCGGCGGAATCCTGTCTGTTTTTCTTTAACAATAGCTTCCCGAGCTGCGGTGAGTCGACATAGTATAACGGCTGCCAGAACCCTAGCAATAACTGGGTCCACATTGTTAATTTATAAGTTCGCTGGATAATTCTGTTTTAGGATGTCGTGAATGCTCAATTAATCTGATGCGCTTTAAAAAATGTTTTTTTTTAACTGGATAACGAATGAAGTAAACGAAGAATTAACTTAGTTAGAAGGAACTCATAATGATATGGTCCTGCTGCTACCATCAATCAGACAGTCACATCGTGAGTATGCAACAGTTAGTTTGCCCATTTGGGTTTGTTCTCAGCGTTCAGCGCTCACATCCCGTGAACTGAATAATTAAGAGAACACCAAGAAAATGAACTTTGCAAGGGAAGAGAAGTTTCAGTAGATGGTGGTGGCTCAACTGAAGATGTGCCCCTACCAACGGGTGAGATAAGCTCAGTCGCACTGAAAAGAAGCATCCATTTGCTGTTAAAGGTAACGGATGGCCAGCATGGTTTGGTAGCGCACTGAAGGAAGCAGTGACAATAAAACGCTTTATGGCTGCTGTGATCTACAGCAGTGGGAATCATCGCAAACGGCTCGAACATGGGCAACAGTGGTGATCACTTCGCAGCATTCACCTCTCCCACGGGTGACTCAATTCCCAATTTCCTAAGAGTAGTCAATATAGGAGACAGCGTGCGGAAATCTTGACACGAGTATGGAGACTGTCCTGAACCAGCTGCCTATTGATAACTTCGCAAACCTTACCAACCGAACTGAAAGCGAATCAGAATATCCAAAAACTGAGTGTAAATCTTTCAAGAAAATCGAATATTGCAGTCCTTTTGAGCCGACTGGGGCAACTTCTTGTCACGGACTTAATATCAATCAATCAGACATGATTCACATTAGTTTATTCATCGCATACAGGTAGCTGCTTTCGTTTCCACGTCAGTCACGCGTTTACAACTGTGGGGAGTGTGTACTATGAAGTCATATCGGAATCTGTCTTCTGATTACCATATTCGAATTCCGTAAAACTTCCATCAAAGCTGCTTTGACTAGAATAATAGGAAAAACAGCGGCAGTGAGTTATGCCCCTTCAACAATCGAATTGAAACCACGACTGTTAGAAAGGTCATAAGACTGGCTATGATTGCTTGTGGACTGTAAATACTGCCCACGCACCAGATAATGCGGTGACGAGAACTGGGCTAGTAGCTGCATGCCTCTCGCTGTATCACGAGCGGATGAATAAAAATGAGCGGAAAATTCTAAGTTATCGCAATCAAGCTATTTCGGTTGGGTGTACGATTGTACGATTGCACACCAATTCCTAACGGACACACAAATTCTTTTTAGCAAAACTACTTTTGGTAGTTTATTTTAATTAGAGGTGCACACATTTACCCGGTCGGCTTCCATGAGATCCTACAGTGCTCTAGCAATGTAATTCACGTGTGGATTACGCTTCGATAAGAACAAAACGGACGCCCTGAGAAACTTTGTTTAATTTCGTATTTCAGATGTCATCTGTGTTTCACTCTTCGGGATTCCCTTGAGGTATGAAACACCCAAAAGTCCTGCTCGCTTTCAAGTTGCCAATCCACTGAAAGCATTAGAATTGTAGGAGCAGATCAGAATGAGCTGTGGACCGTTTAATTTCGAGGAAGACAGAACGAAAACACCTGATGTTGAACGAACATCTAGAGTTCTTGCACAAGAACTCCAGAGGGATGTACAAAGCTGCCACTGACGTTGTTTAACTATACTGCAGGAATGTAGTCGATGACGCGATTAGTAACACTAGTAACAACACAGTACAATTAAATGTCGGCTATAGTCACATGGTGTGTCGAAGTAGTAAAATGCACTGAAAGCATTCAGTCATTAGTAAGTTTATTGGCTTTCGGTGGGTACGTATCAGCTACAACAGACCCATAAGTTATTCCCATTAACCAAAGTGTGTACCGTATTCCACTATATGTAGTTTGAATACATTCCAAAACCACAATGTACTTTCAATAATCTTGCCTATATTTCGGATTATTAAGAAGTCTCTTATAGATTGTCATAGAGAGGGAAACATGTGAAGTACTAGTCCCCTGAGGACGCCATCCCAACTGAATGTAAGGACAGTAGCATAATTCCTATATATATATATATATATATATATATATATAGTATCTAATATATATATATATAGTATCTTGCATGGAATACTCGTCAGAGTAATCAGTCGATATCTGCCAGTAAGTACCTTTATACCCCGAACCCAGGTAATACGCTGATCACCAAACTGCCGCCTCCAGCCTAACCCACCACTCGCGAACAAAGCCTGGCGTGACAGGCAATGAGTTGTCATTCGTCACACGTCGGCAAACTTTATCAATGTTCATACCACACGTAGCTGATGCTTCGGAGACACCGACGGTCGAAAACGTATACTCAATGAACATCTTCTGCGCGAATAGACCAGATGTCGTAGCAGTACAATAGGACTGTCCATACAGTGACACTCTGACTTTCACAGAAAGACTGAGACCGTGCCCATGCCACGGATGACGTCAGTTGGCATACGTCATCCTAGCCTTTGATACGCGAGTCGTGGTCTCATCAGATATTCCAACAGTGTAGATACATTTCTCAAGGTACATGAGCTTACCGACTACCTCGAACTGCTCACCACCAAAGATAAGATGAGGCGCATAATCTTGTCGTTATTGCAAACACACGTCACACTTAGAAAGTTCAACAAACATATTAAACTGACGAACTGAAGCCTCTAATCTGTCTAAGATGTTCTGGGCTCCCTGTGAGCCCTCGCAGATTAGGGCGATGTCGTCTGCATACTCTATGTCTCGAAGTCGAGTGCCTGGGAGCAAATCCACATTTTCATATTCGCGATCTGTCAAGCAGACTCTAAGACCTCGTCTACTGTAAAATTGAGTAGGAAAAGGAAGCTAGACAACCTTGTCGCACTCCGCTTTGGGTGCTCAAGGTTGGCGATACTTTGTTATAAGCTCTAACTAGGCCCAGGGTCTCACAGTAAATTGTTTCCACGAAGTTCACATACTTCTCAAGCACATTCTTCCTCGATAGACAGCTCCAGGATGCAGTTTTGTCAACTAAATCAAATGTCCAAAAAGATAACTGTTGGTCTTTCATATGACTGACCGAATTCAAACATCCGGTAGGGCGTGAAGATGTGAACTAGTGTAGCTAAAATACAACCCGGCTTGCTCCGCATGGATATGTTCTTCGCGCGTTTCGTATAGTCTACAAAGCAAAATGGCTGCGGGCAACTTCGATGCAATAAGTCAGGCTAATACCTCGATGTTCTGCACACAAAGTGTGGCAGCTCTTTATGAAAATTGGGATAATGTTAGCCAAACCCCCATCATTTGGAACAACTTCACTGATCCCTAGTTTCTGGAGCAGAGCCGACAGTCCTCGTCAACAAAAGGGCAGGAAGATGTTCGTCTGGGCAGGGTGCCTTATGACATTTCAGAAACTTGACCATGAGTGAGATTTCCGTTTTAAGGGGCGGAGATGCGTCGATAGACTAGTGTGCACAAGCAGATCCCGAAGAGGCAGGCGGTCAGTTGAACTACTATTGGAAGTGCTAGGCGTAACGTCCTAAACGTCGTTGCAGGCTAAAAACAGGCTCGCCACTGGATTCGCATATTACCTCGCCCGCACCTGGCTTCCTGCTACGCGTTGCTCGGATAAGATGGAAGAACTGTCAAGGGGGTGTGGTAGCAGTGGTTTGTTTCATCTCAACAGAGCGCTTTGTACCCCACGCCTAGCAATCCTCTAACAGTTGCTTTCGGAGTTCCATGCTAAGTAGTCTTGCGAGTCGAACTGAAACCGCTGCCAGATGGAACATTCTCGCAGGGATTGCATGGCAACCCAACGGTTGGCAGCTAAACGAGCAGCAGTACCACACGAGACAGTATCGCACTTATATACTGCACACCGTATACGTGTCCAAAGTACTTCACTGTCATCTGGTGGGTGGGGTCCTAGAGTAGAGGAAAGCGTGCTCTGGTAACTTTACAGCGCTGGTGTTCCTGCCAGTTTAGATGCGTCAATTTGTGATTAACGACAAAGTGGCCTCCCATCAAGGCGTAGAAGCGAACTTGGCACGTAACAGTGTATGATCGGGATTCAGGCAGGTGTTCCAAATTAACTTATAATCTTGGAAACAGTCACGGCCCACGATAGCTGACAACCACGTGGTCAATCCGTGACCAAGATTGACTGAGGGATGGAGGTCACCAGGTGGTGCGCCGACACCGAAAATTATTACTTGTAAAAACATACTGTCTTCGCACAGGACTACGACAAACGTTCGCCGTTGTCTGTTTGACGAGTACCTTAAGAGTCGGCCACGTTCGCCTCATCAAGACCATAATGTTAAGACATTTTTTGTCACGACCTTATTTCCGACGCTACTTTCGTTTCTGTAAGGCATCTGATCGAGTGTTTCGTATAAACTCGAGACATACGGCGTTCAGTGTGAGATTCGTCGTCGGATAACCCAGTTTCTGAGCAGTCCAACTTTTAAGATTAAAAGTGGCTTTGCCTTCACTTCTTCTGCACCCATCTCAGCGGATATGTCCTATGGATGGGTCTTCGGGCCACTACTATTTCTATTTTACATCAGCGACATACTAAAAGTAATCTTCATTAACTCCTTGCTGTATGCGGATGACTTTGAAATTTGGAACCCCCATGATCTCAGTGTTCTTTAAATTGACCTCCATGTTATTAAGCAAACGTCACAGGAGCGGTCTCCCCATCAACGACAAGTGTGCACACGTCTTTTGGTGGAGGTTTTGGAAACGTATCCACTATACAAAATTGCTTAAAAAGCCGTAGTGGCCGCCAAAGTGGACCTCAAGAAAGATCTAGGAATTTGGTTGTCAACCAATCTATTTTTTTCCAATCACCATGAAAAGTAGCTAAGAGTTATGCGGTAGCAACAAGCATGAAGGAGACATTTCCCTCTTTACGAGGTCTACTTTCGGCACTTAATTGAATATACCAATTCAGTGGTATTTACGGGCCTTTTACAAAACACTAATGTGCTGCCGCGTGTTCAGTGAGCTGTGGATAACGAATGAAGTAAACGAAGAATTAACTTAGTTAGAAGGAACTCATAATGATATGGTCCTGCTGCTACCATCAATCAGACAGTCACATCGTGAGTATGCAACAGTTAGTTTGCCCATTTGGGTTTGTTCTCAGCGTTCAAGCGCTCATACCCCGTGAACTGAATAATTAAGAGAACACCAAGAAAATGAACTTTGCAAGGGAAGAGAAGTTTCAGTAGATGGTGGTGGCTCAACTGAAGATGTGCCCCTACCAACGGGTGAGATAAGCTCAGTCGCACTGAAAAGAAGCATCCATTTGCTGTTAAAGGTAACGGATGGCCAGCATGGTTTGGTAGCGCACTGAAGGAAGCAGTGACAATAAAACGCTTTATGGCTGCTGTGATCTACAGCAGTGGGAATCATCGCAAACGGCTCGAACATGGGCAACAGTGGTGATCACTTCGCAGCATTCACCTCTCCCACGGGTGACTCAATTCCCAATTTCCTAAGAGTAGTCAATATAGGAGACAGCGTGCGGAAATCTTGACACGAGTATGGAGACTGTCCTGAACCAGCTGCCTATTGATAACTTCGCAAACCTTACCAACCGAACTGAAAGCGAATCAGAATATCCAAAAACTGAGTGTAAATCTTTCAAGAAAATCGAATATTGCAGTCCTTTTGAGCCGACTGGGGCAACTTCTTGTCACGGACTTAATATCAATCAATCAGACATGATTCACATTAGTTTATTCATCGCATACAGGTAGCTGCTTTCGTTTCCACGTCAGTCACGCGTTTACAACTGTGGGGAGTGTGTACTATGAAGTCATATCGGAATCTGTCTTCTGATTACCATATTCGAATTCCGTAAAACTTCCATCAAAGCTGCTTTGACTAGAATAATAGGAAAAACAGCGGCAGTGAGTTATGCCCCTTCAACAATCGAATTGAAACCACGACTGTTAGAAAGGTCATAAGACTGGCTATGATTGCTTGTGGACTGTAAATACTGCCCACGCACCAGATAATGCGGTGACGAGAACTGGGCTAGTAGCTGCATGCCTCTCGCTGTAAAGGTTGAAAAAAAAAACCTCTTCAGTTTGAAAAGAGTTCAGAAAGCAGCCACTCGTATGGTTGTCAGGACAAAAGGCCTCTTTTACAATTGGCGGCTATAGTATCTGAACATGTACCCCCAGAGTTACAGGCGACTCTGCGGTGACCTTAATGTGATACGCCGCATTTTGTGAGGTGATATGGGCGAGGAACTCAGAGCAGACTTTCACCTCCGAAATGAGCACAGATTCCGGGGCCATCCCTTCACGATTCTCAAGCAGCGACCGGGACAACTTCACTCTGTATTTCGTCTGTCTCGACGGGACCGTCAATAGCTGGAATGCGCCATCAGCGCAGGTGGTGCTAGCACCTAGTGATGTGGTTTTAAAGCGGCCCTTGGATGTGCATATGGTAGCGCGCTGGAAAG
>LOND01003929.1:35074-47193 GCA_014220965.1 Paragonimus kellicotti
TGTATCACGAGCGGATGAATAAAAATGAGCGGAAAATTCTAAGTTATCGCAATCAAGCTATTTCGGTTGGGTGTACGATTGTACGATTGCACACCAATTCCTAACGGACACACAAATTCTTTTTAGCAAAACTACTTTTGGTAGTTTATTTTAATTAGAGGTGCACACATTTACCCGGTCGGCTTCCATGAGATCCTACAGTGCTCTAGCAATGTAATTCACGTGTGGATTACGCTTCGATAAGAACAAAACGGACGCCCTGAGAAACTTTGTTTAATTTCGTATTTCAGATGTCATCTGTGTTTCACTCTTCGGGATTCCCTTGAGGTATGAAACACCCAAAAGTCCTGCTCGCTTTCAAGTTGCCAATCCACTGAAAGCATTAGAATTGTAGGAGCAGATCAGAATGAGCTGTGGACCGTTTAATTTCGAGGAAGACAGAACGAAAACACCTGATGTTGAACGAACATCTAGAGTTCTTGCACAAGAACTCCAGAGGGATGTACAAAGCTGCCACTGACGTTGTTTAACTATACTGCAGGAATGTAGTCGATGACGCGATTAGTAACACTAGTAACAACACAGTACAATTAAATGTCGGCTATAGTCACATGGTGTGTCGAAGTAGTAAAATGCACTGAAAGCATTCAGTCATTAGTAAGTTTATTGGCTTTCGGTGGGTACGTATCAGCTACAACAGACCCATAAGTTATTCCCACTAACCAAAGTGTGTACCGTATTCCACTATATGTAGTTTGAATACATTCCAAAACCACAATGTACTTTCAATAATCTTGCCTATATTTCGGATTATTAAGAAGTCTCTTATAGATTGTCATCGAGAGGGAAACATGTGAAGTACTAGTCCCCTGAGGACGCCATCCCAACTGAATGTAAGGACAGTAGCATAATTCCTATATATATATATATTATATATATATATATAATATATTATATATATAGTATTGCATGGAATACTCGTCAGAGTAATCAGTCGATATCTGCCAGTAAGTACCTTTATACCCCGAACCCAGGTAATACGCTGATCACCAAACTGCCGCCTCCAGCCTAACCCACCACTCGCGAACAAAGCCTGGCGTGACAGGCAATGAGTTGTCATTCGTCACACGTCGGCAAACTTTATCAATGTTCATACCACACGTAGCTGATGCTTCGGAGACACCGACGGTCGAAAACGTATACTCAATGAACATCTTCTGCGCGAATAGACCAGATGTCGTAGCAGTACAATAGGACTGTCCATACAGTGACACTCTGACTTTCACAGAAAGACTGAGACCGTGCCCATGCCACGGATGACGTCAGTTGGCATACGTCATCCTAGCCTTTGATACGCGAGTCGTGGTCTCATCAGATATTCCAACAGTGTAGATACATTTCTCAAGGTACATGAGCTTACCGACTACCTCGAACTGCTCACCACCAAAGATAAGATGAGGCGCATAATCTTGTCGTTATTGCAAACACACGTCACACTTAGAAAGTTCAACAAACATATTAAACTGACGAACTGAAGCCTCTAACCTGTGTAAGACGTTCTGGGCTCTTCGTGAGCCCTCGCAGATTAGGGCGATGTCGTCTGCACACTCTATGTCTCGAAGTCGAATGCCTGGGAGCAAACCCACATTTTCATATTCGCGATCTGTCAAGCAGACTCTAAGACCTCGTCTACTGTAAAATTGAGTAGGAAAAGGAAGCTAGACAACCTTGTCGCACTCCGCTTTGGGTGCTCAAGGTTGGCGATACTTTGTTATAAGCTCTAACTAGGCCCAGGGTCTCACAGTAAATTGTTTCCACGAAGTTCACATACTTCTCAAGCACATTCTTCCTCGATAGACAGCTCCAGGATGCAGTTTTGTCAACTAAATCAAATGTCCAAAAAGATAACTGTTGGTCTTTCATATGACTGACCGAATTCAAACATCCGGTAGGGCGTGAAGATGTGAACTAGTGTAGCTAAAATACAACCCGGCTTGCTCCGCATGGATATGTTCTTCGCGCGTTTCGTATAGTCTACAAAGCAAAATGGCTGCGGGCAACTTCGATGCAATAAGTCAGGCTAATACGTCGAGTTGGTAGCAAAGTGGTCTGCGCCACTGATTGCTGAGCTTACCGTCACCGCTTGAGTTCCGGAGGACAACGGGTTAGTTTTTGAGGCGCAGTCGGCGACTACATCTTTGTTGGTCGTAATCAAAATCACGGACACGCTCTGACCCAAGTGAGATTGATACCAATGCGAAGCAACCCAATTCATCCTATAATAAATATAAATATCTTATTGATTAACAGCAAACCTGGTTGCGTAATCCAATGCAGTTTCGGTGAAGAGTGGTGGACGGAAACACTTTCGATGGAATTCATTGTCAAACAATACGCAAGACTGAACGGGATCATCCAATGCCATTCGAATGCGTTTGTACGGGCGCTTGTTAGCAGCTTGTTGCTGAACCTGTGGGACTAAGGATGAAGAGGAAATGGGTTGACCGTACAAAGTTCAAAGTGGAGAGTGTCAAAATAATTCCTTTGATGGCTTCGAATTCAAAAACTTCCCAGTAATTCAGAGCCTCATACCCATCAACGATCACATAATTTTTTATATCTGCAGATAACAGGTTTCCTTCTGCGAACGTAGCGCATTATAACTTTATTCGTCAAGTAGGCTCACCGGATTTACACGCGGGATTGCTGCATATCAAACATTTACAAAATACATCATCCCGTAGATAGACCTCTCTTGTTAAACATACTTCTTTCCCTTGCGGTGTTTTATACTTGACCGTTTTTTCAGAGCGCTCTCTGAGGATACAATAGGCTGCACACATGACAAAAAACGTGCGACTTCGAGGCAATGTATCGCGGAAAAGAAGGCACAATGTATAATCGTACAGTAAACTGGGCTCAGTCCAGTTCAGTTCACAGGACGTGGCGGCTAGCAGCCTGATAGTCCAGTTTCTTGCGCTGGTAGGCAACAGCTTCCCGCGCTTCGATTGTGAGGATCCCACACCAGGCTTCGTCTGCCTGATACCCGCAACCTACAAAAACAGATTGTCAGACTTAAACATAGGTTTTGGTTGGGACTGAAACTCCAGGACTATCTCCCCGTGGTTGTTCCCACAGATGAACGTCGTTGGAAACGGAAGCATGGGCTTGGATACAACTAGGTAAAACTGAATCAACTGGGCTTATACTCATGAGTGTGAACTACGAGTCAACCAGTAATGCCCACGCGACCGACTCAACAGTTCCCGCTGTGCAGGAGACGGGATAAAAAAGAAATAAGGTAATTAGAAGGAGACAGTGTGTGAGATTGGATGGATCGGAAGTTATTGACAAGTGTTACCAATGAAAACGTACAGGGAAACAAATGGTAATCCATAGGTGTATAATATGAAGCAAGATATAAGGAGTATTGAATGTGTGAAACAAAAGGGGAATTGCAACCCACGAGCATCATACTTATGCTCGAAATCACCGACCGAGTGCGTAATCACTGCAGCTTCTGTAAGAGTATTCTAGTGATTTATGACAAACCGAGACAGACGCCGTTCAATCCTCACGTGGTCAGACCGGGATTTGTTTGGCTTCAGAGGATGCCCGAGGTGAATATGTAGCCGTGCCGATTTAAGAGGCCCACAGAGATCACGACCAATGCGACGGGCCAACATACGGTGAGTGACGATCAGACCATAACATAGTCGACGAGAAAACTGTGAATACATGCCCAGTGTGTCAAGCTTTTTTAAATATGGCCTTTCAAACTTTACGCCAACCGTGTACCCATAGGTATGAACCTCTCCAATGCTATCTTATCACGCATTAAACGTGGCCGGTACGACCGGAATCTACACTCACAAACTCAACAAAGAGCTCACAGAATATATGCCCGTCAGCATCTCGTAGGTTTGACGGGCCACCCGGAGTTCAAGGAGAACTTAACGCCGTTGGATGCTGACCTTGAAGTCGCCGGAGGTTGTGAAATCGAGGTTCATCTGCTGAGTCACAACAGGCAGCTACACTTCTTTTACTGCGTATAGAGGGCGTGGCAGTGTTAGCAGAAGTAACACGTAATACCGTATTTTTCAGGATTTATCGGCAGGAGCCGACCTGTTCACCACAACAGAAGCTTGTTCAATGCCTTCCGCGGGGCTCACGAACCCTCTGAACGATCAACGATGTGACACTTCCTGAGGTCACTCTGAAACATCGGTGAACACATTACTATGAATTTTGGAAACTCACAGAATTAAAGCTAGAACAAAAATCCTTAAAACTGAACCCTGTGACACTCCGAGCGTCACAGCGTCTTGGGGAGAGATACTCGTTCGCCAAGTACACAGCTCTCAACCGCGCAGAAACGCAGAATTCCATTGCAGAAACATCCATAGAGTTGAAGAAAGTGTAGTTTAGTTAGCAGCCCGCGATGAGGTATTTTGTCAAGAGGCTAGCCCACAACAATGAAAACTACATCTACAGCACAGTCCTGATCCGTTGCCTTCACTGAATTCTCTTTCGCAGTAAGAAGGACTGTGTGATATGAGCGCTCACGTCTGACGTCACAAAGTACTTGACTAAGGAGATCAGAACGGGTCAGACGAGTTTCCGTCTCTTCTCTTACCAGCCGGTTAAAGTGCAGTGATTCAACGGTTGGTGAACGGAGGCAGAGGCGCCTGCTTTGGATGGTTCTGCCTCTCCAAACGGAGGAGCTCGGCGCCAAAAGGGCTATTACACTCCGCGAAATTTCCTGATTCCACCAGACGACTGGACCGGAGGAAATAAAATGCATGACCTCCATTTCTACACATATAGGACCAGGCCGCAGGACTTGTGACGATTGTTATGGAATGTCCAGTTTCTTGTAGTTAGGCAATAGTGTAGTTCGCCGATATGGTGTTTCAAGGCCGAAACGAGTTGCAAACGGCCTTTTGAGTGAGAAAGAAAGATTTTTCGAATTTAACGTGAACTATCAGAAAGCCTAGTTCGCGACATATATATAGACTTTGTCGAGTACAATAGTTGTGTTGTAGTGAGAATAATAGGCTATACATGAAAATTATTCATATTCGCACTTTTGTTGAGAAAAACACTTTGATTACAGATGAGTAGCAGAGGGTTTTTGTTTTCATGTAGGTGGAGCATACAGATTGAACTCATCAGTAAAAAACGTACCGCTAAACATGTTAATGATTCCCGTAACTTCAACTTGGAGAGACGTCCTGATCGATGGGTCATCGAATAGGGTTAACAGGACAGTTGCTGCGTCCCACATTGAGACAATCAGACAACCTGATCATTACTCACAAGCGAAAGTGGTTGAGCGTTCACATATGATAATTTCGGTCGTGCCTAATGTGAGGTCAATGGCGCAGTGGTAAACACGGTTGCCTCATGAAAGCGTGGCCGGAGTTCTAGTCCCGGCAGTGGCAAGGATATGCACTACTGACGAGCTCTAATGAGAGCGAAACTCGAGTCTAGTGCTTCTTTTCGAAAGGGGCCGACTGGAAAACCTGCAGAATGTGAGGACTGCGATCAATTGTGAGTGATGTTCAATCTATATTTTTCTTGTGTTTTATCATCTATATTTTTCTTGTGTTTTGTACATCTTCTCGATAAAGGCATCATTCTAACATCCGTTATCGATTTCGCCTTCTGAAAATGCTTCCACCAGAATTTTCATGGTGGAATACATACTTCCGTTTCGCAGAAACGCTCAATTTCGCATGTTTGGGGAGATATAAATGAATTTGTGATTTCCGACCAAATTGCGTTCACGATGCATTTTATGGCAAATATCAAATTGAGTTTCAACGAAAGCTACTCCACCACATCTGTGGGTTAATTGTATATCCGCTTGTTTCCCTGTCAGTATTTCGGGTAGAAAACGGTCGACGAAATGTCAATCCCAAAAGCGATTGCACCTGACGTTATCACGTGGCTTGTTTCTACCTACGGTCATACGGGACAGTGTATGTGTGAGTAGTATCTCCCACTCTATCATTAACAGCCTGCTTATTGTCTGGCTTACTGCCTTCTGTCTATGTTGAATGTGGCTTATCAATTTAGGCAGCTCAGTTCTCGATTATCTGACGGTTAATGGCCACACTGATGCCCGTTACTTTTCCGATGATAACACTGTTTCTCGCTTATACCATTTCAGCTACAACAGTTTAATCTTCGTATCATGGATACTCATGATTCTGACGATTGTTGTCTATGTTTTCGCCAGCTGTAGACTACGCTAATGGTTGTCAGTACGTTTTCGAGTTTTTCGCTTGTCCATGTTCCCTATTTAAGATCCCGGGGTGCCATCACCGGAGCTCCATGCTAGTCAGACCACCGGTAGTCGATGTGGCCTGATATTAATACCAGTTCAACGCTCGATGGACCTCACTACTGCTTAAAAGTATGTTGTTCATCCCGTTCACGCTTAATGTGTGAAAAACTAATTACCAGCTCCCATGCTGAGGGGGTGTGTGATGACGGAACTGTAACGTTGACTCCAGTGGTCGGATGGAACTTTCCATCGTTGAAGTAAATGAATCACTATCCGTAAAAAAGAGCACTATCGTGAGTGTCACTTCTCAAAGATTGGGTACCTGGTGTCAGAACTGAAACTCGAAGGGCATCGTGATAGTTTGTTCAGAAGCAGTCGAGGATTTCAGAAAGGAAAACCGATTATGAATGCCCGCATGGTGTTTTAATCGAATAGATGGGCAAAATATTCCTCCTCAACGAAAGTGCGAATAGGAATAAATTTCATGTATAGCATATTCTTCTCATTACAACAGAACAACAAAATCTATATATATGTCGCGAACATGACATTGTGATATTTCACGTAAAATTTGAAAAATCTCCTTTCGTGTCCAAATGGCCGCTCCCAACTCGTATAGGCCTTGAAACACTATACCGTTGAACTACACTATTACCAAAAGCTCCTCCCAGGAGATCACGCGACTGTTATCAAGACAGCCTCTGACTAATGTGGTAATTCGTCAAACTGCCGTGCTGACTCTACTTTCTTCCTCCAGACTTATATTGTCCGATCACCTTCCGGGGTTTATGAATAGGAAAGAGAGAGTGATAAGACATATTTGGAGGATTCGCGGGTGTATGATTGAAGAGGGAAGTGGATGAATCTGGAAGAGACAAAAATCGAGGACAGAAGACAAGAAGGACATACGGTCCAATTTTTAATTTCTATTCAAACAATTTTCAATTTCTCTTCAAACAAACAGATGACAATCATTCAACAAGCTTTCGCTTGGAATCTTTCGTCTTCGTGGCCATCACTGTTTCGGCTGGAAACCTGTTTTAATCGTTCACTGCTTCACAATAGTCAGTGAGCCCAAACGTTATTCTGTTGGTCCCTAGTTTTGCGAGTTTCCAATCACGTTCCTGAAGCGTTGGGTCACTGTTGTTTGTAAACAGCTGCTCACCGGTATCAGTTGGGCCAGTTAGTAATTTCGAGGTTTCGCACCCTTAACTATATATGGTTTCCGAGCACGCACACAGTATTCAAAATGCATCCGAACGTACGTCTTAAACAAAAATGCTAGGAACCCTGATTTTCGAGGAACAGAGAAGCTGTGGTTTGAGTGGAAGGTTTGAAGTCCATCCCCATCCATAGCACTAGACCTCTCATCTCTAATGTTCGATGGACCACCACCGATTTTCCTTACTCCGCCGTGTATCTAGGGGTAGCCACCACTTCAGTCGCCAACATTTCGCTCTTGCCCGCGTTGTCGTAGGTCGGACACTACTGTCTACTGGTGGATTACGTCCAGATCTTGCAGATCCACTCGGTGTGTACAGTCAGCTAATTCTACGCCGTCTTTAAGCACGTACCACCTGCAGGACAGACAGAGCGTTCAGTCGTTCATGTCAATAAAGAACTTCAAAAGGCCCAGAAACAAATACTGGTGGAAATCCAAACCCTGCATTCATTGGACTTGATTGGGCACGTTCCATTTGAACACAAAGTTGTTGATCCTGGAGGCAATCCCTCATTCAATTTGATTTTTTGAGGACAGGCTAAATGCTCCAACTTTTTTAAAGTAGGCCTGCTGTTAAGTGGGTCCAGAGTCTTATCAAAGTTCAAATGGAGGACTTTCACTTCTTCCTCTCTGCTCAACCCTTTGATGAGTTCAACAAGAAGCGATCGCCGACTTATAGGCTGGATTTCTCCTTCACGAACTCATGCTGTTTGGCTGTCAACAACTCGCGCCTGATGTCTCCGTCAGCAATCTTTAAACTAAATATCTTCCCCACTAGACTTAGTAAGACCGGCGTGAGACTAACAGGTCGATAATTCCTGGAGCCCTCCCTGTTTCTTCCGTTATACATCGAAGTAACCGCAACGTCCTTCGAATTGAAAGATAATTCAGCTCTTTCCAGAGACGCGCCAAACAGGCACGTTACAGAACCCTCCAGGATGTCAGCTGATGGCTTCAGTAACGCCGGTTTGTAGATACCTGACCTTGCTAACTCTTCTCACTTCAATCACGGCACTAACCACGTTTACCATCACAGGCAGGTCTGCATTATAGGTGGCTTCGGGGTGTTTCCACTGTCAGCGGCATGCAATTCTTCGAAGGAGAAGAGAGTGGTCCAAGCTTTCTCTTTGCTGCTGGTGGCATTCGCACACCCTTTATTCCAGTACAGCCGACGGAAGCTCGTAAGAATGTTTTGAACTGAAATTCTTCATATGTTCCATCTCTGCCCGCTTTGCTAACCTTTGTCCTCAGTCCGACGTGCGCTGCATCTGAACGTAGGTGGCTGATTTCTGGGCCCTTCTGTACTCCAGGTAGCAATGAGGTTTACCAGTAAGTTGAAACCTTCTCCAGGTAGCCTGCCTTCTTGCTTGGTCCTAAATTGTTCATCTCCTCCACCATGATGCACACGCATCAGCCACCTTCAACAGGTTGCCTTTAATCAGGTTGCAGGAGAGTGCTGTTCAACCACCTTTGACCCGAACCCCCAATTAACGCTGCATGCTCTATTTTTAAAATCACTAGGCTTCTTTCGGCAGCACAACCTACGCCACCTGTCCGCAGGTCTAGGCCAACCACCTGCGAGTTACAGTCGCAAAACGCGTGATCACGTTTGCGCAATGGAGCACCAACTTTTAAGTTATTCACAGCATTGAGACATCTGATGATAACTGAACCCAACGCTTCCAGTGTCTGTCCAGTCCTCCACGTGATTTGCCGGTTCCTGTACTGAACTGAACTCCTCGCTTGGAGAAGTCAGCAACATACCCCGAACGAATTCACAGGTTTAAATTCTGTCGTCTAGTCGATCTCTGGGGACTGAAGTCATTAAGACTGGGGTTGTGAGTTCGGCAAAAAACTATACCAACCTGACACACTCCTCTGCTGACGTCAGTGGGTTGCGGTATACGCTTTCCACCAGCATATTCGTCCGTATTGCTTTTACACAGCAGAGTACTACTTAAACGTTAGACATAGTCATTTCTGTACCCAACCTTTGTTCAAGCCGACCCGTACTAAAAATAGGCTGCCTCTCCTAGTTTTCCATCTCGCCCATCACCACGATGGACCCAGTAGCATGAGCCTGGGCCACTAGCCAGTGCCACGTATCACTTATTGTTATGGCGTCACAATTTTCAGTTTTTATTTAAAAAATTTTTCACTGATTCCGTATACAACATGCATTGGTATAGGCCAACAGAAAATTGTTCCCACCTCTGTATTGTGGATCCTTGCACTGTTCACGAGAGGAGGGAGGTTCGTTCCCGCACTCTATGCCTCAGAGCCCTTTCATTTTTGGAACATCTAATCACGTTTGATTAGGCTTACTCCAACTCGACGGAACCCCCATGAATGTTGTGAGTAAAGAATTACTGTTTCTGTTATCTATAATAATGTTTCGTCACAGCAATATAGGAACTCGACCAATTCTTGAGAAGCCTAAAAGTATGTCGCTCGATTTAGGGTCGGAGCTACACCAAAGATTGTTGTTGACTTAACTACATAACTGGGTGAGCCCGCTTGTCTGGTAGTACGTGTTGACTTGCCAAAATCAAGTTTGCCCCACTCTTTATAAAACTAAAACCCCCAGGAAGATATTGTGAAGAAACCATCCCCCGTAACTTCGCTAAGTTCCACGGATTGCCAGATGTCCGGTTGCCTTATTTTAACGACGATGCGATCAATTACCGCGAATTCACGAAGCATATATATATATGCAGTTGGAGTAACAGATTAAGATCAACGAATGCTCGCTCCTGTATTATTTTCGGGAGGGATCTCGCGAAGAGATTGAGGACTGTATTACGCTGCCATACTTAACGGTATACTTGGAGGCCAGAGAGTTACTGCAGGACCATTGTGGTCAGCCGCATCATGCTTCAAGATCTCAGGTCGATGGGCAATCAAAGGAGGCTCGACATATTCCAAACACTGCTGATAAGCTGGCACGGTTGTCCACCAGCATAAAAAAATTAGTGTTACCATCGAAGCGATGGACCGCGAAACTTACTTGAATTTCTTGAGTACATTAGAGCAGAGTGTGGAGGCGCTACCCGCCGAACTACAATTCACTCACGTTTTTGAAACCTCGGAAAGTCCACTTAGAGATAGTGCGGACTATGATTACCAACCCAATCCTTATGATACCGATTTGGTTTATAGGAAAAAGAGGAAAATCAATTGATATTCATCGGAGTAATGGATCCAACCTTGTGAGTGCCAACAAAGAGCTCCAAAGTTGGAACGCAGCACCAGAACAGAATAATGTGCGTTGTAGGCCACTACGAAGAGGTATCACGTAGCATTTCGAACCACCATATGCTGGTCACAGAGGCGGAGTCTGGGAGTGGTTGATAGGGTCTACTCGGCAAACTCCGAACGCAGTTTGCGTAAGGCAGACGCCTGACGACGATACTCTGTTGACGTTATCGGTTGAGGCAGAACAAATTCTGAACAATCGCTCAACCAAACTGTTCATGCACGCTGATAGTGATTCCGCTTCTTTGTCGCCAAATGAACTGTCACGTGTTAGAGGCAATGTCGGACTGGAATTTGAGGAATACCCTCGCCGAAAGATACATCGCACGACGGAAGCAGGCCAATTACCTAGTATCGGTGTTTTGGAATACGTGGGTAGGGGGATATCTCCGCACTCTTTCAGCTCGACAAATTTGTTAAATCGAGAACGCCACTTTCAGATAAACAATGTGGTACCACTGGCACCCGATGCAACCCTTGTGAACCATGAACCCATCACCTCGATTGTGTAGGGTCCCTTCCGTGATTTACGGCTCAGTCTAACAGTTGGTACTGACGGTCACAGTTGAGGTATGCAGCTGATTGTTTTGCACAGCTTATTGCCTACGAAATAATATCCTAGAAACTCCGATCAAATCATGCTGTGAATTCGGCGGTCGTTATTCCTTTATGTGTTGTTTAAAGACTTTTAGACCGTAACAGAACCAAATACACCCATCCTGTCAAAAAATCCTGCAAGTCTGGAATTCTTGGGGCCTCAGAATGAAAAACTGAAGTCAAGTTCTTGTCTGTCGAGGTTACTTCAATTGTGTACATCGCATGTACGTCGCTTCAAGGCCGAAGAGATTCGAAAACGGCCAATTGGACACGAAATTATATATCTTAAAATTTCGTAAAGAAATAACATGCATATCGTAGTACGAATTTATAGAGTTTATCCGGTGTAATGGTTATATTTCGATGATGAATTCTGTTATACTTAAAACGGCACATATTTTCACTTAGTTACGAAGAAGATAGTGCAGTCTTTTTCAATAAAAGCATCATGCTGGTTTTCGTGGTCGGTTTTGCGTTGTGAAAGTGCCTTTATGGTGATTTTTTTGGTAGAACACACGTCTCTTCACTGTGCGAACGATCCATTTTGCGTGATTCATGATATTCACGTGAAATTGTAATTCTCAGTCACATCGCATTCGTACTCCATTTCACATCAAATATCGGTGATCAAGCACCAAGGCTATACTACCATGCTCACAGGTTAGTTACCTACCTTCACTGTCAGTGGGTCAAGTGGACGTCGGCCAAAGGAGCGTTATTTTTAAAAATGGTTGCCCATGAAGAAATCACATC